>VVHJ01057814.1:0-13384 GCA_015107715.1 Tylochromis polylepis | reverse complement strand
TTCCCATCACTGATAATGACACAATTATTTGCATTTCTACTACTCATAAACTAGTGACAGTATAATGATCAATATCCACAAATGAAAATTGTAAATAAATGACACTAGATGAGCACAAATCTGACTGAGAACTTAAACTTCACCTTAGTTTTTCCGTCTGTCCTTCTCACATCTCCAATGGTTGTACACGTTGTCATTAGCCTGTCTTCACTCCGCATCGGCTGCACCGCTTTGCTAGCTAAAACACCGGTGTCGGCACATAAGGAAGCTGTTATAGCCTGTCAACGACGTTGATTAGCTGCGTATATACGAATGTGAATCACATCATTGGCTGGAGCAGCCAGTCACCGGTCACTCACTGACTCACACTGCGAAACAGCACAGAATGAATTGTTGTGTATTTATTTTAATTTCAATTCAGGTTGGATTTTTTATTGTGCGCAGCGCAGATTTTCTGTGCGTGGAGACCCGTGTCAGCACACGTGCAGCTTAGAGGGAACAGTGCACGGAATATTTGATTTTGTGTGTTGTATGGAAACAAAACTTCAAATGATTGTAACGTGATACTAAATACAGTTAGGTCCACATATATGTGGACACTGACACAAGTTTAGTTTTTTTTTTTTTTTACCAGTTTACTGAAACATATTCCAACTATAGTTATACAAGGGACATGGACATAATGTGTAGACTCTCAGCTTTCATTTGAGGGTATCCACATTCAAATTGGTAGAAGTGTTTAGGAGTTTCAGCTCCTTAACAAAAGTAATTGGACAACTGACTCAAAGGCAGCTGTGGGCAAGTCCTTCATTATGTCTTTATCAATTAAGCCTGGAGTTGATTTGAGGTGTGGTGCTTGCATTTGGAAGATTTTGCTGTGAACAGACAACATGTGGTCAAAGGAGCTCTTTATGCAGGTGAAACAAGCTATCCTTCCAACTAAACACTGGACTGGCTGGTCCATGACCAATTCTGGACATCTATAGGACGTCCAAACCTGGTCCACAATTTGGATGTCCAACCATGACCCAACCTGGACATCAATATGACGTTCAACATTTGAACTTTGGCCTGGGCAATTTTTTTTTATGTCTATGAGAGGTGCAGGGAATTTACATGATTAATACCTAAATGAAAAAAAAAATATTATTTACAAATATCAACATTGTTGTTATCAACATCATACATATGAATATGGATTATTTATAAACAACCACAGTTTATTATGTGTTAGGCTATTAATTTATTCAGTACTTTTTCTTTTTGCAAGTAAGTATTAGAAATGAACATTTTATTTTCAGTTATTTAATTTGTCAAATTATTTTTCGGTCCCTAAAATGAAGGGATTGTGTTAAAAATGCTTTAATTCCTCATATTTTTATGCAATCTTTTTGTTCAGCCCACTGAATTAAAGCTGAAAGTCTGCACTTCAACTGCATCTGAGTTGTTTCATTTAAAATTGTTTATGGTAATGTACACAACCAAAATGAGAAAAAAGTTGTCCCTGTCCAAATATATATGGACCTAACTTAAGACTGTTTATATTCAAAATAGAAATGTCAGATTGACCTTAAACCTTACTTTAAAACACAGTGAAAGACAACTGAATATAGTTGTCATGGTCCCAGGTCTTAGCCCATGGCCCCAATTGTTAAAAATGTGTGATCAAGATGAAAATAATCCAGTTTTGTTCATCCACTTTTTAACTTCCACAGATCATATATTCCAGCTCACTCTTGTCCTGGTTGTTCAGAAAAGAACTGGATAGGATCACTCTTATCCAGGTACAGACTTTTAAGGATTACCAGTACAGAATCCCACTCTTAGAATTTTGAGGTGAAAAATAAATGTAATCCGTTTGGAATAAGGCTGTAGCATGACAAAATGTGGAACAAGTAAAGCTCTGTGAATACTTTCTAGATGGACTGTAATTAATTTTGTATGCAGTGTCAATATTCCCAAGCAATAAAGTAAATACATAAAATAATAAAACATTTTTGGACATAATGACGAGAACAGCGTATAGTACAGCAAGTGTGGGGTAATGTTAAGTGCTCTTATTTCAGTTTATTTAATATTCAATCCACTGACCTGTCTGACTAATAAACATCAACAAAATTTACATTATTTACAGAAACATTGTGGACATTTTGAAGGCATCCTGAAATCATCTGCATTGAATAATGTCAAAGAAGCAAAAAATGAAGACTATTTAGAATTCTTCAGAATGTGCTTTAAGGAACTGGATTTCCTTAATTAAGTTTTCCTGTAAGTAATCCTGTCTTTCCTTTGAACAAACAGATTTTAGGATTAGATCCTATCAGTTTAGATGACTCCTGCCAGATTACTTCTGAACAACTGAGCACTGAGTTTTGAAGACTTAAAAAAGAAACCCCATGGAGTTACTGTTTAGCATTCTGTTTGGTTCATACGTTTATTGTTACATTTCATTTTCATGTTCTTACTCAGTATCTCTGTTAGGGTTCTTTAAGTGTGGTAACTTGTTTCTTGTGGTTTCATTAGTTACTTCCCGTTTTATTTTGGTGAATCCATATCACATGTGCTTTGCTTTTAGTTTTGCTTCCCCTGTCTCTTTATTCTAAATTATTTTCAGTTAGTTAGTTTCTTGCTATCCAGCTGTTTCTGTTTCCTCTCCTGACATTTGCCCTCACTGTGTTCCTGTGTGTAAATATATACCCCTGTCTTTCAGTTGAGCCTTCTTGCGAGTTACCTGGATTTGGATACTTTTATTTTGGTGTCTTTTTGCCTCTGTTTTGGGACATCTTCCTTTTTGTTATTAAAATCTGCCTCTCAGCATCTTGGTTTTCGCTTCAGT
The DNA here is from genome assembly GCA_015107715.1 of Tylochromis polylepis. Taxonomy (NCBI): domain Eukaryota; kingdom Metazoa; phylum Chordata; class Actinopteri; order Cichliformes; family Cichlidae; genus Tylochromis; species Tylochromis polylepis. Next base: position 10,548 of record VVHJ01057814.1, on the reverse strand, counting down.
GCGCTTCACAACATGAAAATATTACCATTAAATTTAATGATATGCCAGTGTTTTATTTATTAGGGCTAATTTATCTGGATAACAGATAGGTCTGACAGCTACTTTCTTAATTAACTGATTTATCATGTTTTCAAAGTGAACATTTATTATTAAGTTCACTTTTATGTATGACAAGGACAAATTCTGATATTTAAAATACCACAATTCAAAAGATCCTGCATTCAAATTGTTGATTTTTCTGTTGCTCAGTTATTCAGTTAGCTGGTTAATGTCCAATTTCACCATGTGTGGCTTTTCTTAAGTGGCTGTAACTAACTAGATAAATAAGATGTTTTGGTACCTATCGCTTTTTAAAACCATCTTTGTGGAAAAACAAAAATAACCAAATGATTTGATCTGTAAAAATTAAGCCTCAGTTGGAAAGACACGTGAGATTAGATAAGGGACTGTCCAAGCGGGAATCAACAGCAGACATCAACCTGGGATGTTAATTGAATGACCTCACAAATGCAATACCCAGGCCCATCAGTGTCTGGGCTGCCCTGAGCTATGTCAAGCAGACATGATATCTCATCTTCAGGCTGGACTGTGTTAGAACCCACACAAAACATTCTGACTTTATCTTACCTGGAAAGCAATAATAACTTCCAGGATTTTAGTTATAGAAACAACAGACCATCTGCGCCTATATCAAATAGACGATCACAGAGACCTGTAAAGAAGAGACAAGCAGAAAGACTGTCTTTCTGTAATTAGATTATGTTTACTCGGGCTGATTAAGTTTGGTTCCTGCAGGCATCAGCCTTGTTGTATGTCTTGTACCTGAGACTTATTTTTCCTCAGCTTCTCAGGCAGTACTATACAGCACCATGTAGCTACTGTCTGTGGAGGCACCGTCCTCTCAGATAAAAGAAAGTTTATTCTTCATCTCCTTGAACCAGAGTTTCCCCCTGATGGAAAATATGTGAGCCTTTGAAGGTGAATGTTTCATCAGACAATAAGATGAAAGGGCGTCAGGCCCAATGGCAGAAATGAGCTGATATTCCTGGACATGTCAGAATCTGTTACAGGTTGAAAGGACACAGAGACGCTTCGTAATCCGGTTAGACATCCATTATTCCCTCGCGGGGACATGGCAACAACACAAAGGAAGAAATCACAGTGTAAGCTTGATAATTTGTAACTTGTTTTGAAAAGTGCTGAATAAATAAACGTATTATTAATTAGAGGAGCTTGTCTTTGGTGCTGTAGGAGTGTGCATGAAGTAGGTATTAAAATCATTTGGCGTGTGAGTTTGCAGGGTTATAGGCATCTATAATATCTGAAAATGCACAGTCTTTCAATTTAAATGGGGCCTACAGGAATCTGTAAGCAATCTGTGAGAAATAACTGGTTTAATGAAGTATTTAATAAAAATACATGTGAATTAGCTGAAATATGCCAGTAAACACTTACTCATGCTTTAATCGGCTTTTGCAGCCTAAATAAAACGTCTTCTTTCAGCTGTTCCTGTCATGAATCGCCAAAGCACATCATTTGTTTCCATCGCTTCCTGCTCTCTGCATCTTCCTGCTGACCAATAGGGTTGTCAGTAATCTGGGCCTTGACCAATCTGGTATAGAAATCCGATTTATGATCGGCATATTTAGCTTGGGTTTAAAACTGGATGCTCTTCCTGACACAACTCCTCATTTATCCAGAGTTGGCACAGAATAACCAAACCTGTGCGTGAGCCCCCAGTGGCTGCTTTATTATATCCTACTGCATTGCCTAAATAAAACAGTAGTATATAATAATCCTTTTCCCCTTTCAATATGATTTATATTAAACCAACTCTATTTTCTCCCCTAAACATAAATACAGATAATGAGACATTATATTAGTCTAGCATTCAGTTCTATGAACATAAACAGAAGAAAAATGCTGTATAAAATAAAAAGGAAAACTTTAAATTCCTCATTCTCAAGTCCCTCTCAGCAGCATTTCCTCCGCATCCCTGCTGGACAAGAGGCTGGTATATGCCTCATCTCATTAAAAACAGCCAACGCTGTCATTTATTCAGCAAATGTTAGGAGGGCTCAGGACATATACTGCACCAAGGGATAGAAATAATGAGTATGGTAAGAAGAAAATGTGTGAAAGCATGTGAATCTGCGCATCCTGCAGTTAATGCTGAAAAATGTGGCCGAGGATAAGAGTGGACTTTCCTGTTTTTTCCACTTGATACTGCGTTTAGCTTTTGATGATGAGCCTAATTAGAGCAGCAACCGATGATTATTTTCCTTTAATATTTTTGAATCAATGATTTCACTCCCTGAAACCTCAAACATTGTAGAAAAATGGCCAACAGAATGTTTCCTCTTGCCCAAAAACTGTGATTTAGAGCCATGGATAGATGGTAAGAGATGCTGGAGACGAATTCTAGAAAATATAAGTTTTGTATTATCAACTACTACATGAGACGGTTTAAAATACAGCATGGACTTCAGCGTTCACCATTACTTTAGAAAGAAATAATCATTTATATGACTGGATATGACATATCCCCCAATCACTGTTGAGCTGGAAATGTTTCAAACATACACTGCTGACATGAACAACTCTAAATATAGACATAATAAGGTAGTGATTAGATCATTACATGATAATATGCAGAGAATTAGAATCTGGCAGCTTGTAGTACATGTGGTGAATCTCATTGGACTCACCTTCATTATGGCTGAGTGAAAGGACAGAGCCTCGTTGTGCCCAGATGCCCCATTTGTTGACTGAAGGCTGTTTCTTTTATTGTTTAAACTCTGGTTAGTTTGAAACAAAAAAAAATGTTTTCTGTTTCTTCAAAGTTCTAGATAATGGCAAATGCAAGTCATATATTTACACTTCATTTAGATTGTTTACTCTCTAGTATATCCTTAGACAATTATCCGGCTCATTTTTGCGCCTGATTTATGCTTGCTGCTTTTATCACATCACAACTGCCTGCAGCCAGGTTGGAGACATGAGTGTATGATAGTGTTGTTCTTCAAAGATAATCCACATACAGAGGGAGATGTTGCAAAAAAACAAAAAAAATGTCTTTGCTTTCTTTTTAACCTCTTCCATATGAACGCTGATGATGTAGTGATTTCTATCATTCAGGAGAAGACTGCAGTGAGCCTGTCACACCTTAAAGTGCCAGTATACAAGGTGATGAACCAATACAGACACTGCAAACCAGGATTTATATATCGCTACATTGCTAATGTGTGTTATTTGGTGCTAACCAGCAGTCAATTCCTCAGTCACACTGGAAGAAAACTAGAATGGCAATCTGCTTGTGACCAGTAAAAGTTGGTCGTTACCCAGTGACTGCACTGGATTTTTTCACTTTCAGGGACCCATTGCAAAGAACTTGCTGCCTAGAGGTTGAGTTCACAACACCTTCAATCACTGGGTGACCACTGCTGTATAATTTCACAACATGTTGCAATCAGTCCAAGTCTGTGACATATTTCTTTGCATTAGGGGACTTGACTCAACTGATTAGATTCTTTCATAAAAGAAAGGTTTCTGAGCTTACTGTCGTCCTGCAGTTACATCACCAATTGCAGCAGATATTTCTGTTCCAAATCTATGAGGTCCTGGCTGAACTCTGAATGGAAGTAGTTAATGTGAATTTCAGTGTATGCGATTTTTTTTGCGATTTCTGCTGATTTATCACAGTTAATCATCGTATTATCCCAAGCAGATTGCAGTTATATATAATTGCCAGCTTGACCCCATGCAATGGCAATCTGATAGCAGACTGTCTCCAGCTTATTAATATAAGCGCACCAAAGATACTCTGAAGACAGCAATTGCATGCAAGTGGTTGCACATCCGTCTCCAGTCTTTGAAACAACCATGTCAAAGGCAATGAGTGTGCAAGTTCATTGCACACAGTCACAATAATTTTGGTCACGAGGTGGTCTCCAACCATTGTTTCCCCTATTGTGACTGTAGAATAAAGTGGAATTTGACAGGTGAGGGAACCATAAGATACAGGGAAGCAATGCAGCAGAAATTAAGTCACAAAATAATTTGTATTGTGAGCCTTAGAATTTATTTATGTGTGCAGACTATTAACAGGCCAGATTTTCATAGGTTTTAACCAAATGCAATCTACAGTTCATAAGCAGCTGTTACATAAACCATCAGGGCTTTGTTCCAACCCCTAGCCAATATAAATCTAGAATTACGGTGGAATTTGGCAAGTCAAACTAAACAGCATCATCAGCTTAAATATAAATACATGCCCACTACTCTTAAATTAACCTGAAAACCAAAAAAGCTTATCACTTATTATCATTAACTGTGCTTTTAAAGACATTCTGCTATATAAAATGACTTCAGCAAAACTCATGTTCAGATTCTTTAAACAGTTTTCTGTCCTGTCCTCCCTTTTTAAATGTCTCCCCATCTCTGAGGGTGAAGTTATCACACATTAACATTTTTATTCCAGCAAGAAAGCTAAACAAACAAAAACTGCCATTGTATCTTTGGTAGCAGACAAATTATGATCCAAACTACACAGAAACAGTTTACAGTGTAGGCGCTAGTGGGGTGACTTTGCTTTCTGACTTGTTGAGATCTCCATGGCATCAACTGGGAGCAAGGCCAGGGTCCCACTGTTCTGGGTCATTCCAGACCACTTTAACCCCTGGTGGTATGCAGGGACTATGCAACACATGAAGTTCCAAGACCATTCCAAAATGATGTGCCAAAACACAAAGTCACATAAAGTTGAGTGGAAAAAAAATGAATACACAGAATAATTCTCTGCATAATTGTCTTTACTAGGTGCACGGTTCACATTAAATATATTCTAATGACTGCATACAAATTTTGATTAGAGCAGCTTTAAACTCACAGAATAAGCTGTTGTACAGACATAACTCAAGAAAGCTGAATACAGTTTAAAAACAATTGTTTTCTCTCGTCCAGCAGTCTTGTTGCTGCTTTTGTCTGATGTTCACATGAATCTGGCACTCAATTCAGAAAAGCCACAAAACTTAAGTGCAAGCTAATCATCATAGCAAAACCAAAAAATCACTTCTATTGATTCTCAAAGAAACTTTAAGTCATAATATTCCTTTTGAAGAGATACGGAATATTCAATACACAAAATCCTAAAAATTTTAGAGAAAAATGTTTTCTCTATAAAGTGTGCTCTGTAAACTTGTCCTTGACTAATTTGAAGCATATTTTTCTGTTCAAATCTAAATGCCACCATAATTTCGATCCACAAATTTAAATTGTTTTCTAATGAAATATGAATCATCTCATTCTGCTCATAGAGAAAGACTTTCTGCAGACCTCTAAGTACACTATAGTCACAGCCATGTACCTTGACAGTTCTTTTACTGTATCAGCTAAAGTGTAAGCTGCTGCTGTGATGGAATACGCCAATGAAAACACAAAAATATGACAAAACCTGTTGGAAAATTGGAATGTCACGATGAACTGATATTTAACAAGCACAAGGTCTGGATCACTCAAGAATTTCTTTAGATAAACTCTAAATATATAAATATATGTATCTTTATTTCTGGTCCCTCTGCGTTTTTTTAAAATTTTTTTAAATATAAAACCCTCTCTGAACCCCTGGCCAACACCATCGCTATAGAGGAAATATATCAGAAGAAAAGGCCTGCTTTCTCTGAACCAGTAATCAGCACAGTGAAATATGTTGGCTCCAAGGCCAAGGGCCAAATTAATTTTTTTTTTTACCCCTGATCATTTAATTACTTCACCTGACACTATGCTCCGTGCTTTGGTTTTTTGTTTTTTCCCCTCTGCCTCTTACTGTGTCTATGTCTTATTGTGTTTTTCTTGTTCATCTGTGAGGAAATGCATCTCCATTTGTTTTGTGTGATTGAGGAGGATGATGCAGGTGAGTCAGTGCAGCCTTCGGTTAGATAGGGAATCTAGCACAGCTGGTATGCCGCTGACCCATAATGACTGAACGTGACAAGATCTGAGAGTGAAATGTTTTGTCATGTGCCAGACCCTGAGAGGCACGTTGAGGAAGGGGCAATTTAAAGATATCCATGTGGCTCTGTAATTGTTGATGGATATTAAGAACACTTCAAATCACTGACAGTTACACAGTCAGTCCCCCACAACTCTTACCCTCTGTCTTCCCTGTGTGAGTAATACAAGATAGTGACTCACAGGTTATAATCAAAGATAGCTGGCATCCTCTTTCAATGGACCAGAAGCAATCAGAAGTGTTGCCAAACTCACTCTAAGGGGCCAAGAAATCAACTAATTTTGATCCTCTGCAAACAGCAGTAATGGGACACAAAGCCTTTTACAGCAAAGGGCATATCTTCTTTCAGTAAGCAAAGAAATAGGTGATAAACGTAAGAGCAGTGGTGCTCATCTCAAGGAGGAGAACTTGACATCACTGAGTCAGTGAGGAGGACTTTGGATAATTTCTTCAAGTACACAGTAGAGTTCCTAACCCTGATTCTTTAAAATTTACAATAAATGCTGTGGTAGCTTTCTCATTCTGTCAGCATTTAAAACTTCACAAGTGCCTAACTAGACATAATTTTTCATTATTGTTCCTTAAACATATAAACATCAAACAATGCCACAACATAAACATTAATGTCAGTCTCTCACATCATTGTGGAGGAATTTTGGCTTGCTCGTCTTTAAATTGTTGCTTCAGTTCATTGAGGTCTGCGTGCATTTGTTTATGCACAGCTCTCTTAAAATCCCACTACATCATCATGAGGTCTGGACTTTGACTAGACCATTGCAACACCTTGATTCTTTTCTTTTTCAGTCATTCTGCTGTAGTCCAAATCATCAGCTCCACCACCACCATGCTTGACGGCTGGTATGAGGTATGTGACCTAATGTGCTATATTTGGTTTTCTGCAAAAACTTGCTCCCAAAGTTGTTCTTAAAGTCTATTTCATTTGTTTAGCTGCATCTTTGCAATCCTAAGCTGTGGAGCCATGCTCTTTTTTGAGAGAAACTTTGTCCTGGCAAGCCTTCCAAACAAGCCATAATTGTTCAGTCTTTTTCTAACATGTTAACTGAGTCCTGCAGAGCCTGAGATGTAGCTGTTGGGTTTTTGCAGTTTCTCTGAGCATTGCACAATTTCAGTGCTGAGTGAATTTGCTAGGACCTCCACTGGTGAAAAGATTGGCAAATGACTTGAATGTTTTCCACTTGTGAATAATCTGTCTCACTGTAGAATAATGGACTTTGAATTGGTTGGAAATGGTCTCATAACTCTTCCCAGATTAATGGATAGCAACAATTGTTTCTCTAAGATCATTTCTGATATCATTTCTCTTTGATACTATGTTACATATTTGAATGCTCCAGACAAGCAAACTGCCAAAAACATCTGGTTTTGCAGAGATGCTCATACTTGCTGATGATCAAATAATCAACTGGAGTTGTGTTATGGTGGGCTGTGTGGCAGGCAAGGGTAGCAAGGGAAGCAAAGAACAGAATCATGAATAATACTAAATGAAAGGATGTAAATAAAACCAGAAAAGCATTCAAAGCAAATCCACCAAGACAAGAAAAATCAGAGTCCAAAACAAAAGTTCAGGAGGCCGGTCGCGTGGCCAGCAGCAGAACTGAGTCAGTTCAGGAGGTTGGCCGTGTGGCCAGCAACAGCGATGAAACAGTTCAGGTGGCCGACCAGGAGGCCAGTGACAGAGATGAAACAGTTCTGGAGGCTGACCGCAGGGCCAGTGTTGGATCAGTTCTGAAGGCCATCCGCAGGGCCATCGGCACCTCACGGGGGAACAGCAGAGATGATGGGGCTTGGCAGATGGGAGGCAACAGCATGCTGTGCAGGAAGTGGCTTGGCAGGATGTGCAGTCCGTGTGGGCCATGGTTTGGAAGGACGTGCAGGCTCAGCAGGAGTGTCGACCTCTGGCTCGGGCTTAACAGGTCCAGACAGCGCACAGACCTCCGTCTCGGCCTGAGAAGTGGCAGGTGCAGACATTGTGACGACTTCTGGCTGACATGTGGCAGGTGGAGGCAGCACAATGACCTCTGGCTGAGAAGTGGCTGGGCCAGACGGCGTGACAACCTCTTGCTGAGACGTAGCTAGCTGGGGCTCACAGTAGGCTCTGGTGCTTGTTGATACTTGGGCATAGGTGGCCCACTGGCTTTGTCCCTGTAGCTGATAACAGTGGTGTGGAGGCCGCAGGAGGCTGGGTGGGCTCGGCAGAACCCCCAGCTGACATGGCAGGTGGCTGGGCGGGCTCGGTAGAACTCCCAGCTGACGAAGGAGGATGCTGGATGGGCTCGCATGAGCCCCAGCTGACGTGGCAGGAGGTGGCTGGACGGGCTCACCGGAGCCCCCAGCAGAAACCGGTAGCTGGGACGGCTTGGCAGAGCTCCCAGCTGACACTGAAGGAAGCTCTGGCTTTATAACATCCAGGGGTCCAGAGTTGGTTGAGGCCACCAGCTCAGCCTCTGGGTAGGCCCTGGGCAGAGTCTTAGTCTCTGGAATAAAGTGTTTCACACTGCTAAACACAGTTTCTACGGAGGTTAGATCAGGAGCAGAAAAAACAGTTCCAAGGGGTGTCAAACCTCCAATGCATTTAACTGTGTCTGATTGAGATAGCTGAGAGGCCAAAGGATTCCCCAAGCCAGCAGGCAGAGACATACCAGGAGCAGTGAAATTACAATACTCAGACTTTCTATAAAGGCTTAGTTCAGGAACAAAACCTTGGCTCTCTCCCCCTCCGAGGAGACATAATCAGCCAGCATGATTTGATCAGCAGCTGGCTGGCCCAGAAGCACAAAACTGACTATTATTAAGTTCCAGCGAGTACTGGAACTGTAGTGATGGCCAGCTCCTCATCCTCCAACTACATTCTGAGGCAGAGGAGGAGTAGTCTAAACATGGTGAGGTGGACATGGTCACCTGCTACTGTGGCGGTGGCGATATGTACAACGTGAACATGTTTGCCCACTGCTGCGGTGGCGACGTGGACATGGACATGGAGGACATCATGAGAAGCTCCAGTTCCCGGGCCTGCAGCGCCTCCTTTACCTCTGTTACAGCGCTGATTACTGCAGGTGAGTCTGGGAACTGGAGGAGGCGGGGATTCCTCCTCAGAAGAGCTTTGGCCATATTGACCGTAATTCCAATGCTCCCTAGATCGGGAGCCTTGAGAGCGCGTCTGAAGATCTCATGGATCTGAGTCATTTCCTTACAACACTCGAGCAAGGCTGAGTCTGCTGGGTCCATAGCTTGGTTGCATTCTTCTGTCATGGTGGGCTGTGTGGCAGGGAAGAGTAGGACCCAAAGGCAGGACTCCAAGACAAAGGGAAGTAATGGGAAACAGGCAGGAACACAGCTGGGACTAATCAGACATGACGAGACAGAGAGGAAGCAAAACTGAGTACACTGAACACAGGATAACAGACTATCAAAAAACAGGATGCAAGAGACACATACTAAGACATGAACTGACTGAACACAGAACAGAGGGAGCGAGAGATACAATGGGGAAACAGATGAATAGACACGGAGATGGAACTAAACATGCACGAGAGACATGACAGACTATGCAAGGAATATGGACACAGGGGAAGCAAAGAACAGAACCATAAATAATACTAAATTTAAAGAATATAAATAAAACCAGAAAAACGCAAAAATACTGGGTCACCGACCCAGGACCATGACAAATACCGCACAAAACAGGAGCACAACAACATGAACCAAAACCAGGGACGTAAACTAAACTTTAGAATATTACAGAAACCATAATCCAAAAAGCAGTAAACATGCACACAACAGGACTAGAGTCCTGTGAAAACTTGTTCATGTGATTGTACATGGTTTGAGTCAGGATTTATCTCTGCAATAGGTGGACTTCGGCTCAAGCAAATCAGCTTTCTTTCTGAGATGCTGTGAACTGTGTAGCAATCTATAGTGCCCCCTGCATACCTGGAAAGGTGGTTCTCAGGTTTGATAGCAGTCTGAGCCATAGTGAGGAGAAAAAAAACAAAACTGCCAACCCCCTGCAGTTCCTCAACTATCTGCTCTCTTCAGGCATCCAATATGTCAGAAGACGGTGGAAGTAAATTGCTAAAGGTGGATACACTGGTACAGGCAACAGTGGCAAGAGGTGTGGACAGTATAGATATGCAACATGAGGAGAAAAGGTGGAAAATCCCCAAATGCCTCCTCAAAAAAAAATCACCATCTGTATACTCTCAGCCCAGAATAAATCTCAGCAATTTCTTTTATGACTTTTTTTTCATACTTTTAAGTAACTTCCATTTTCATCTCTTGCAAGGATTCTACATCGTGGGATCAAAGTCCCACTTTAACTCATTAGTGGTCAAGATGGAAAATAAAATTCCCAGCACTCCTATATGTAGCTGTTCACGATAACTGCAATTAGGAAATGGTAAAAAGGCCAACACAGAAATAATTGCTGTTTGATTTATACACACACACACACACACACACACACACACACACACACACACACACACACACACACACACACACACACACACACTCCTTTA
>VVHJ01057811.1:0-20924 GCA_015107715.1 Tylochromis polylepis | reverse complement strand
CGTTGGAGCAGCCTTTCAACGCCTCTCTCTGTCTCTCGCTAGCAAAGCTGACCCAGACAGTAAAGCTAGTTACTGGCTATGAGCCAGACACTGAACCCGAAGTATTAGCCAGAGGTCTCTTTACTACGGTTCGGAGCCGCGGACCTGCAAAAAGTGCAGCCTTATCTAATGTCCACCCTACTGTTACTCATTTTATATTAAGATTTAAAACTCTATTTGGTATCGGTGGCGAGTAGCCTTCAGTAATAGTAATAAATCACACAGCAATAGTACATTCATGTAGTTGTAAAAAGCATGACAATATATTAAGTAATCCAAAGTATTCAGAATACCTTACATTGAGTAACATAACGGAATACATTACAAACTACATCTTGGGGCATGTATTCTGTAATCTGTAGTGGAATACATTTTAAAAGTAACCTTCCCAACACTGCCAACACCATAAAAAACGTTGTGACTTGAAATAACTGAGGTGAAGCTGAGCAGAGAGCTTGTCATGAGTAGGGAAGCTCACACTTCCGGGGAAGTCTCAAGTGGCAATTCAAAGAACTGCCGGTTTCTTATTTTTAGCCCTGAAGGATGCTGCTTAACGTGTCCAAAATGTTCGCATGCTAACATTTGTTACTCTAAGTGCTATAGCTGAAACATAACACTGACCTGATAAAGGCTAAAAATTACACATTGCATTATTTCTGCCTTTACTGCCTCTTACAGATTACCAATGCACAGACTCTCCTATTGTCTTACTGACAGAGATAAAAACTGATTCACACCAACTGGCGTGTGACTCCACCCTCCCATACTCACCAGTCAGTGATGCTGACAGAAGCACTGAGCACAACTTCTCAGAGAAAGGAACTGTTTAGGGATCACCTTTCTTCTGGGACTTGACTCACATTCTCCGAGCTTCAAAAAGCAGAGCGCTTGCGTGCCGCCTTGAATCACTGGACAGCACTGAACAAACACGCACATGCACAGACAGAATCTCTATTTTGTCTCTGGCAGTCCTCACTGATGCAGCACACAGCATGTGGACATAATGCAGCGAGACTCAAAGGTGCTACCTCATTGCAGCCAAGAGAGGAATCCTCTAGGGCATATAACAAAACAGGCAGTCTTTCTTCTCTCTGTGTGCACATGCAGCCCTGTCGTGCTATCACACCTGAGGGCTAATTTACAGGTTAACACTTAGCTGACCCATGTGTCTTGAAGAAAACTGTTGGGTGAGGGTGTTTACCTGCACACTTCACCCAGCTGGAAATGCCACCTTCTCGCCAATGAACTCTCAGTTTGCAGGAATCTTTGGAAATCTGCTGAGCTGGCACCCGGAGCTTTTTTTTAACTCGGTATGTGCAGAATGAATCAGCTATGCCACTATGCCGCGCAATGATTTTGGATCTTTTTATGAGAAAATCAGCTTTATTCTAAGTAAAAGTTTCCTTCAGTTACGCTCTGTGAAAGGGAAAGGTCTAGACTGCTGTAACTGATCAGGTTGTAGAGGCATGAGAAAGTCCCCCTTTTTTTTCTGCATGTCCAGAGGTTGGTCAAGCATCACCACTAGCTGTCCTGCACTATGTGCTGCTGTGTTGTGCTGCATTCTTTGTGTCCAAAGGGGAAGTGGTCCACTCCTCAGCACACAGATACTCCCTTCACCCTGCCGTGTGTTATTGGAGAAAGCAATGAGCACTGCTTCAAGGCCTGCTGTGTCAGGGTCAAGGGTCAGAGCTGACCTGCTAAGAGGTCACAGGGCCCCCATCCAGTCTGTAATCAAGCACGCAGCACACCTCACTGACCCCACTCCTCCGTCTGTGCCCATCGCCCAGCCTCAGCGCATCTCAGCTGCCTGAGATCAAACAGAGAGCAGCAGTACCTCTGGCCCTGTGTTATCAGCCTGGGTGTCTCATCACATCAACACGCAGGGCTAAACAGTAAACACAGTCTCTCTGGTTTGCCTCACTCTGTGTGTGTGTGTGTGTGTGTGTGTGTGTGCGCGCGCGTGCGCGCGTGCGTGCGTGTGTGTGTGTGTGTGTTTACAAGCTGGTGTACATGTTAGTATAGAAGATTGACTGCATGTGAAGGTTATCTAAAGCAGCAGGGTTGGCTAAGATTTAGATTCTTTTTTTGAATAATTCTGGCTTACATTTTAAACTTGATAAAAAAGGATTTGGATTTTTCTCATTTCATTCAAATACTTAGAAAAACTTAAACATGTTAAAAGAAAACAGGAGTAAAAACATGCAATGGTTGATTTTTGACACTTGGGGCAGTAGAACAAACTTACAAACTAAAAGTACAAGGCTTTCCCTTAGTGCTGCGCAACACCAGAAATGTTGGCATTGATTCGATATCAAGCAAATACAGTGTTGCCGATACAAATACAGATACCGATACTTATGTAGGGGAGAGCAGTATATCATGCTTTATGAGATGACTTATCATTAATTTACAAATTCTGAACACATTTTAATGACCACTAAATCACTGTAATTTTTTTTTTATTACTTTACACAGTAATAAGATAACACAACAAACTGGCCTTTTAGCTTTTCATGCATTTTAAAATTTTAAAACTGGGTTTTTTTTTAAAACAGAAACAAAGTATGGATCCTATTGCGCTAGTATTGATCCAATACCAGTACCAGCTTTGGTATCAATACTATCAATATTTGATCGATTCGCCCACCTCTACTTTCCTTTTCTCTTCTTTTCTAGCCATTGACATGTTTTGTGAGCATTCCTACTTGTCAGCTCAACTTAGCAGCAAAAAAACAAAAAAAACAAGAAACAAAAAAACAGCCTAAAAGTTGCATTAAAGTGAAATGCTCTACAAACAGGGTAAAGATCATACAGCTAAGTTTATAAATCTATTAACCAAAATAAAGCTTTTTGAGAGATAAAGGTGGACCGGCAAGACTGTGGGATCCCAGCAAACATTTTGGCACTGAATAATTATCAGCTAACGGTTTTTTTTTTCCAGTATTTTCAGTGTCTAGTCGTGGTTGACAAATAGTTCCAAAATGGAAGTCGAAATGAGAGTTTGCTGACGGCTCTCGAATGTTATCTGATGATCTTGTTAGATTTTGTAGAAAGAGTCGATTTTTTTTTCATTTTATCGATTAAAATAAAGTGAAATAAACAAAACATTCATAATTGAGAGAAGAACATAAAAAAAACATGCACACCACAACTCAAGCTCCTAATTTGCAACCCACTCTATATATTCTGTTGACGGCTTCTTGCTATCTAGTTTAAATGTTCCTTGCTTTTAATGTTTATGTAAAGCATTGAGTTGTCTTGTAGATGAAAATGTGCTTTATAAATTAACCTGCCTTGCCTGAAATGCCTGTTCTTCTGCTCTGGGTCCCATTTCCCATAATAAGATAACTGGCTACAGTTATGCCGTGTATATACATCAGATTTTGCTGTTACCATGGCTTGCTTTGAGATAACAAAACTGTTTCAAGCATGTTTTCTTGGTTTTGACCTTATTACTTTTTCCCACTGATGAGTCAAATCCAAATGTCAGTTCAACCTACTAATTCTGCAAGCTAAAGCATTTTGACTGTACAGAATTATACTGCCGGCGAACATATAATTAATATTAAGAGCTTACAAAACATAAAGTTCAAAAATACTCCTCAGTTGTGGCAAAATCTGATTTTGTTAGCATTTCATCCCTTAGCTGAATATTGTGAGGCCAACCATTATCATTACCAGCTTTCATTGATTTTAGAGTCCATGTCTATCTGTCATAGACCTGAAAAAATAAATCTCATGTAATCAGCTAAAAAAAAAAAAAAAACTTTAAGTAATTTGATTACATGCACATGTAATTTTGCTACATCAGTACGATGTAAAACATAAAATTTAATAGACTGTTCAAATGAAATCAACTTGACTGGTATACATTCAGATTATATGAAGTATATTTTCCTTAATAGTTATCTGTTTCAATATTTCACCTGCATTTTATTCAAAATCATTGCTTCATGTTTATGAAGGCCAAAAAAAAACATTTTTATTTTTTGAGTACATGAGCAAATTTCTTCACCGTATCCTCAGCTAGTTAATAATATTTCTGGCTGCTCTTGGTAGCATCGACCAGATTTTCAGTGCTTTTTTTTTTTCTTTTTTCTTTGGTGCTCACTGATCTGGCCATAAACTGAAGCAGTGAGCTCAGAAATAACTACAAAGCGTGTACGAGTTGTGCAGTAACAGCCATTGGGTTGTGTACACATAGTTTAAGCCATTCGGTCTTGTCATTTTTCTTGTTTGAAGGGTAAATAAAGGAAGCGTGTCACATATAGGCTATGTTTAACTTGCGTGTTATGTGTAACTTGCAGTGTACAGTGCAAGAGTTAAACAAGCATGTGGACTCACGAGCATTAGTGGACCTGTGTGGGGAGGTTTTTTTGTCCGTCATTACGGCTTTGACAGGAGACATCTCATAGCATTATGAGATAATGTCAATCTCCTTATATTAAATTATTTTTTAACACACACATTTTTTTTAAGGCTCTTTATCATATAAATTCAGGACACTTCAAACTTTGGATTGTTTATGGATGCTCCAATTAAGCACATTTATGTTTTATGCTTGCCATATGACTTATCTGGGTTGACTTCAGTTTCAGTTTACATCATCTGTGGGCACAGGTTAGGCATTTCAGCAATGAGATGAAAGCTCACAATGAGTGTAAGGGCCCACAGCTGAAGGGGGCCTGTGGAAACAGGCTATGCAAGCAATATTTAACCAGACTGGTAGCTGATTTCCTGTGTGCAGTAAACTACACCATCAGGACTGTTAAAACTGTTAAAACCACCGGGGTGTGATACCAAGTCGTGCTGATTGATTTCTCCTTGTCTCACAAAGGAAAAGTCCATCATTCCCAGGAGTTGTTACTAGAGAGGAAAACATTTCCAGATGCAGGCACATGCTGCCAATTTGACAGGTTTAGCTGGGCACCTTGGCTCTGCTCCTTTGTTGTATTTAGAAAGCATTAGGTGAGTGAGTATGTTTTTTTTCTTTCTTATTATAAATAGGCTCTTAGACTCTTTCAGAGTGGGGAAATAACTCTTTTTTTTCCCCTTTGTTTAAGGACTTCCCCCCACACATTTCCCAACATGAAGAAATTATTGCAAATGAGTCATTTCTTCTTGGCAGGCCTCAGGCTAGGAGGGGGGGGGGGAAGAATAGCTGTAATCTTGAGAAGACAAATGTGATTTACTTAGCCTGTCACCACTTTTAATTACCTTTGATAAAAAGTGGTGATTACAGATTTTGGAATCTAAAAAGTACATTTTTGGAAATTGTATTGTCTTCAGCAAGGCACAGAAGCTATCTTCTTCTCTTGCATGCAAACACCAGTCGAAAGCTTCCGTGTGGAAATTGCACATGCCTTGGAAAAGATTTTGGAAAATGTGCATTGAGGTTTATGTTTATGTCCATGCATGACTTCATGTGTTGGTAAATGAGTGTGTTATTGTTCTTGTCGGTCTGTGAGGGAAGATCAAAGGCAGGCCTTGTCTCTCAGTAACTGGCCTTCGTTTGTGCGCTGACTCTAAACTGAAAATGTCATATTTTCCCCTCCCCGGTTCTCTGAGCCACAACATGTGGTTGCAGGTAATATTTCTGAAGTGCAATGCATACAGTACGGGCGGCCTTGGATGAAGCATCTACTATTAATCTGCAGCTTGTTTTGTCTTGTTGCTAATTTTATTGCAGCTTAAATATGAGGCCAAGAGAGCATTTGAACTCTTGGCCTCAGTCTCACCCAAATGTGGCCCAATTTGAGCCAAGTTTGAAACAGTAAAAATCCCAGAGGATGTATAGTAAAGTGGCTGTGCCAAACTCCTTCTTGCCCTCCCATCTGCTTCATAAAGTCTAGTCACGAAAAGGCCTTAGAGAGTAAGATTTAGTGCCACCACACCTTAAAGACATTTCACAAAGTAAAGCTCAGCCAAAATGTTCTGTAAACATTCGAAACATGTTTCCAGATTTCCTTGTGTGTAATTAAAATGTATCGGGAAGGTATTTCATTTAGCAGCTCTGGCTGATTTTTTTTCCAGTGTTTCCTAGTGCCATTTGCCTTCTCCTCATTCCCGGCTTTGACTTGAAATGATTCTCATAAACAAGATTGTCTCTTGTGCATTTCTGTTTTCGACTTCATCCAGCACCACCCCTGCCTAAATGCTTCTTGTGTTTGAAAACGCCGGCCCCGCTAGGGTCACCGTTTCAGATGCAAAGACAAAGAGGCTGAAGCATGTGAGGGAGAAAGACCACATAATGATTTAGGAGAGATAATCCTCTGAAGACGACACTCCCAATGTGTGAAAGAAATCCCTCCCATTTCACATAAAAAGTGTGAATGTACTTCCTCTCTTTATAGACTGCCACTAGTCCAGGTTCAGACTTAAAAGGCATTCCCAACTCCTGAATCGAGCCCTTGGGCCTAATTTTTATATTGTTCCTTGCTTTAATCCAGCACATTGAAAGGCTATTCTTATGTTATGAGAATTCCCCAGTTCAAAGATAAAATAATTGATATGGAAAAATCCAATTCCTCCCACTCCTACCTACAAGGAATTTTAGCCAACAAAAGATGATATAATTAATTATGAAATGCTCTCATTTTTTATCAGTAATGGTTCTATCAATTACAGTAAGTCATCAAGGTCCTGAAGCAGCAAAGCACCCCAAGACCCTCACACCACCACCACCACGTTTGACTGTTGGTATGATGTTCCTTTTCTGAAACCCAGATGTACAGGACACAAACCTTCCAAAACATTTACCTTTTGTCTCATCAGTCCACAGAGGATTTTCCCAAAAGTCTTGGGGATCATCAAGCTGTTTTTTTTATGTTAATGTGAGATGAGTCTTGGTGTTCTTTTTGGTCAGCAGTGGTTTTCTCCTTGAAAGTCTCTTTCTGATTGTTGAATCATGAACTCTGACCTTAACTGAGACAAGCGAGGCCTGCAGTTCTTAGATGTTGTTCTGGATTTTTCTGTGACCTCCTGGATGAGTCATCAGTGCCCTCTTGGAGTAATTTTTGGTAGACTGGCCATTCGTGGTAAGGTTTACCACTGCTCCAGGTTTTCTCCCTTTGCTGATGATGGCTTTCTAAAGCCCAAAGCTTTAGAAATGTCTTTGTAACCTTTTACAGACTGATAGATGCCAATGACTTTGTTTTGCAGCTGTTTCTTTGGATTGCAGCCTGATGTGTTGCTCTTTGAGATCTTTTAACCTACTTCACTTTTGCAGACAGGTTCCATTTAAATGACTGCTTGATTTAGCAGATCTTGCAGTAATTAGGCCTGAGTGTGGCCAATGAAAATGAACTCTGCTTTCCCAAAAATGTGGTTATCCACAGTTAAATCATTTCACTTATTTCAGTTAAACTAAAAAGGGCCAGGTAGGTTCATTTATAAACTGCAATTTCCTTTGTCTAATAGTAAAATTTGTTTGATGATCTGAAACATGCAAGTGTGACAAATATGCAAAAAACTAAGAAATTAGGAAGCAGGCAAATACTTTTTTCTGTATGTGCCTTCCAGGTTTGTATAGAAACAAATGTATTTTTATCCTGCCTCAGTCACATCTCCTTGAACAAAAAATGGTGTTTGTCCTGGTATTTAATGGGATACAACAGTTGATTATTTACTTTCTAGTCAAGTGTCAGATGAAAAAAAAAATCAATAGAACTCTGAAGGCTTTCCATTAAATGAAAAGCAGAGCCTCTCCAAAAGTAGCACAGCACATAGCCCGAATAAAACGGCACAATATGTGTGTGTTTGGTTTTTTTTTCTTTACACTGCTTGTTATATGTGTTAAACAAAGTAGACATAATGTAGTAATTATTAAGGTTTAGATACTACACGCAACATTTTGATATTTAGACATTTCCAGCCCACCTTGAGCAAAGGCAGACATCTCAAACACAGACTAATGGAGGATTCGTTCTAGTCCTCTGGGTTCAAAAACTGCAAAGAAGGATGGTGTCTTTTTTTTTTTTTTTTTAAACTTT
This sequence comes from Tylochromis polylepis, assembly GCA_015107715.1. Lineage (NCBI taxonomy): Eukaryota > Metazoa > Chordata > Actinopteri > Cichliformes > Cichlidae > Tylochromis > Tylochromis polylepis. Next base: position 12,894 of record VVHJ01057811.1, on the reverse strand, counting down.
TTACTGTCCAGGAATAATTTTATAAAAGTGATTGTCTGAACCTCTAATCCCACTGACAGATACATTACTCATGGCCTACCTTACCAACTTGAAGCAGGATGTTTAAAATAAGCAGCTGCGCCAATGTGTTTCTTTGATTTGCACAGCAGTGTTTCTTTGTAACAGCATTACACTGAACGAGAAGAAACATGATTAAATTGCACCTTCTTATTTTTCTTATGTCTTCTCATACTGTTCATGATCTATTTTTCTGAATCGGCGCTCCATTAAATTTACACCAGACACAAGAGAAAAATCCGAATTATTTTTTCCCCTTTTTTATTAGGTTTTGCTGTTCCACTTACTTTCCTGCAGAAAGCAAATACATACATTTCCCCCAAAAAGTAGACACCCGCAGAGACATAACAATATCCAGTTAGTGAGACTTTAAGCCAAGATTTCAAACCTATCTTGAGATCGCTGACCTGAGTGTTGTTGCTGACCCTTTGAGCCTCATCTCAAAGGCTCAATGTGGACCTACATGACCAAACACCTAAGAGAAGTGAAACATTTTAATGAGTCCCTGAAAGAGAGAAAGCAAAAGGCTTTCATGCAACCAGCCAAACTGCATGAATGGAGACATTATTAGTTTTAGTCTGCAGCCAACACTATGTATAACTGGACAGTGCTCGCAGCCCAGCATGAGTGTTGGAGCAGTGAATATGTGTTTTAGGCACCCTGAGTGCTGCTTGGCTTCAGTGAATTAGCAGATCTGGCCAGATGCTCAGCGTGATCTGTCATAGGGGATCGGGCTGGATCACAGTGGGTGAAAACGAAATGAATCTCGCTCAAGTACAACATCACACAAGTGTTTCTTCTCAATGATTCAAGAAATGGTTAAATAAGAAGAACAAACAAAAGGAAACTATGTGTATTGTGGTTGTTTTATGATGTGAGAATGATGGGTGGGGAATCCTTTGTTCTTTCAAAATGTAATGATTTTTCTGAAAAAAATAAATTCTGCCGTCATCACGACGAGTAGTGAAATTCTCCTGGAAAGTCCAATTAAAATATACCGTTTTGATGTATAATTAAAATTGCTTAATATATAATATAACCTTAGAGTTAAGCATTATAATTTTATGAAGCCTAAGTTTAATCCTCTAGCATTCAAAATCAAGATTTTTTTTTTAAAAGGAATGAAAACAGAGCTAAAACACAAAGGCTTTGAATGTTTTTGATTTTGCGTGTTCATACAACATGATCTGCAGTGATGATTAACATCATGCCATAAACATTAAGACTGAAAAGAGATCAGATGTTTATAGGTACATCTGGTAAGAACAAACCATTTAGAAACAAGAGAGATTTATTCAGAATAGAAGCAATTCTGAAAAAAAGGGGGAAAAAAACAAAGGCCCTCTACCTACACATCTATTTAGAGCAGATGACACTGTTTTAGCATACATTACACATGCTTATTATCTTCCCTAATCATGCTTTTTGTGTGCTTTATTGCGGTGTTGCTTAAGACGGAGAGAGCAGGGGGCTCCTTTGTGTCAGAGCTAATGATGTCCCTTTGTGATAGGGCTGGGTGTGAGGGTTGAGGACACTGGTATAGACTCCGAAGAGTTGTTGTATGAGTCTTAGTGTGACTGGCAGCTGCAGTAATCCGCCCTTTGTGTCTTCAGCAGGGCCCCACTGAGCTCCCCTGACAGGGACCGATGTAGCCAGCTCCACCAGACAGCCCAGATGGGCTGAGTGACACAGGAGGAAAAGGAGAAGGAGGGTGGGGTGCTGAAAGCATCGAGATAGCGAGGGAGAGAGAATAAGAAAGTCCAAAAAAACGAGAGGGAAGGAAAGGAAAGAAAGGAGAGAAAGGACAGAATTAGGGTCAAAGAAAATCTGAAGCAGAGGGAGTCAGTTCCTGAAAGCTTTGTGACAGCTCTCTTCCTGCTAGGACAGGATAGGCTCAGTGGCTTTAGATCAGGGCTTGGTTTGTTTGCCCAGAATTTTTTTTTTTGTTCCTTTACGGTCACCCTGAAGCGTGCCAATGTAATCCTTCTGATTGGTGGAGGCATTCTGGGTAAGCACAATTAAAATCCACAGTCGCACACTATTAGAGCAATGCGCACACTCTCTGGTTCTCTTACTGTCACAAGTGTTTATTTACACTGAGTGGTCTGTCATAACATCTGACAGGGCCAGAAGTTTTTCTGTAGCTACTTGTGGTTTGTATTTGTCTCATCTCATTAGTATCAGTGATGTGCCACGTGGGTTTCCTCGATGACTGCATGACTAAATGAAGAACTGCATAGTAAGCTCCGGTAACGCTTTTCACGTCTGCCGTGACCACATCCTGTCTCACAGCATCATAAGAGATCACTGACAGAGTTTTTCTTCGCTCTTGGCAAAATGGAGTGGGGTTTAAAGTTCTGAGAGCACCATCAAAATCTGCCATGATTTCACGTAAACCTGGAAATATTCACAAAGTTTGAGTATTTAAAAACAGACACGTGTAAAATGAAGAAGCAACAGTTACGTTTCTGCCTAGGGAAAATGTTGTATTCACACAAAAGTGAATCAACTTGCAGCCATTGTTGTTCTGTTATAACTCTGGCTATGCCTCAAGTTTCCAGCAGACCATTGCGGATCTATATCAGTGTGAAACATGGTGGTGGGAATATTACAACTATTCAGAATATATCTTTTTACTCTGGGCTCATACACCTCTACCAAATTGTCCCCTGACCAATGTAATGTACTTCATAGATATGGCATGCCTCTGATTTCCATCTTGGTGGAGAAGAATTCATACTGCGACTTTACACAAATCTACCTGAAGACTGAAGAAGACCAAAATCTGGTGACTGTGCATTCATGACTTCTAATCACCCCAGTTGTGCAAGCCAGGGCTGGTATGAGTAGAAACACTACATAAGTGTAAATAAAATGGTGTAAATTATGCAGTAAAATATTTTCCCCTTTCCTGATTTCTTTCTGTTTCTTGTTTTGTTTTGTTTGTTTTTTGCATATTTGGCACACTTAAATATTTCAGACCACAAAACAAATGCTAACGTTAGCCCGAGTAAATACAAAATGCAATTTTTAAATGATGATTTCATTTATTAAGGGGAAACATCTATTCAAACCCACCTGGCCCTATGTGAAAACATAAATATGAATTAAGCCATATTAGATCATGAATTAACTGTGATTAACCACATTGTTTTTGGAAAGGTGAATTAAGTTTCACGAGCCACCCTCAGGTCCAATGCCAGATGTGCTGAATCAAGACATCACTTAATAAACAGAACCAGTCTGGCAAAGTGAAATAGGTTAAAACATCTCAAAAAGTAGCACATCATGCCAACACCATTTCTAAGGCTTTGGGACTCCAACGAATCACGAGGAGAGCCATTATCCACAAATGGAGAAAACTTGGAACAGTGGTGAACCTTCCCAGAAATGGCTGGCCTACCAAATTTACTCCAACAGTGAGCGCATTGAGAACGCATCCAAGAGGTCACAAAAGAACCCAGAACAACTTCTACAGAACTGCAGGCCTCACCTCAGTTAAGTTCAGCGTTTGTGATTCAACAATAAGAACGAGAATAAACAAAAATGGCGTCCATGGGAGAGTTCCAAGAAAAAACGCCACTGACCAAAAAGAACACAAAGGCTACAAATACTACAATCACCAAGGCTTGTGATTAATTTGGTCATTTGCAGAATGTTATCTGAATGGGTGCCAATTTGTCTGCCAACACTTGCCAACTACTTGCCAAGTGGTTGAAAACTTGACAAAGGTAAAAGTGGTGCCTTTTTGAAATGTGTTGGTTGCAGTAGTAGGGCAGTCTCTGTTTCTAATAAGGAAACTGGAAATTGGCCAGTTTGAAAACTGGCAAGTAATTGGAGAGTGTTTGTACACAAATCAGCTACTTCTATGCAAACTATACAAATTATAAGTGTGTGTGTGGCTACCTGCTAGTGGCCAAAGCAGTCACGAGGAAGTTTTTGGTGCAGCACCACCTTTACCTTTGATGTTACTGACCAATCTCTAGACACGTGTGACTGATGGGAAAGAAGCAAAAGCATTAACAATATACAGATGCTCCATAAACCAAGTGAGAAATGCTGTGTCCTTGAAGTATATTAATTATTTTAACAACTCATATATTTAGTTGTTTGTTACCACTGTGACACTTACCACAGTGGTAACACAGTCCAGACTACAGAAATAATACACTTACTGAGTTTCACCATATAGAATCAGTCAGTTATACTTCATATGTGCACTCAAATCAAATAGGAGGTGCTTGCAGCATCTGTCTGTTAAAATTTCCCATGAGGCTGTTTTTTGGTCCCTGATGACAATCAATAAGTGGTATAAATATGCTGGTCAGTTTGCAACAAAGTAAAAGCCAAGCCCAAATAAAGCTCCCAGTGGAAACAACAATTTCCTAAAGGCTTAAGCGTCAACCCATACCCAAAGTCCTGCACTGTGATATTATCTGCTCTTACTGCAACCAAGATGACAGGTCTTTGATTTTAGCGTGAATGAGCTCTTCACTTGAGACATCAAACAGAACATAAAGCAATGGGGATTTGAGAGTGATAGAAACCCCATTGATCTTCCGCTTTCTTCTTAATTTATATTTAACCATTGGCTTGGCACCAAAAAAGATTGTGTTTATGGCCTTCTAAAATCCATCATTAATTTCTTAGTACTAAACCCAGGCCAAACAATGTCATAAATAATGTTAATCGCACATGAAACTGCATGATTTCACCGTCAACATTTCTTCAAACAGCACTGTATTTACCCCCGCTCCCACAACAAGCTGTTGAGCCTTAAAGTCTTGCTAGTACACTGCGAGTAGAAGAAGTAAGTGTCTGCATTGAATTGCATGAGCTTAAAATGGGAACTTGCTCAGATGCGTTTGGAAACTAATTGGTAGACAGAAAAACAGCAAACAGCTCTGGTGCGGGGAGCCGGGTCAAAGTAAATTCACACAACACAAACTCTGTTAAATAATATAGACTGCATATTCAGACGAGATGGTGTGGGTGTGTGTGTGTGCGTGTGTGTGTGTGTGTGTGTGTGTGCGCACAATGGTAGTGGTAAATGAATTCATTAATTAAACAGTCTAGTCAAACAGAATTTTTCCTCAGACAGGAGGAAGAACGTGACTTTGAACTAAGTAAAGCCGCAAAAACTGTTGGCAGGATTTGGCTTTTTTTTTTCTCTGACTAAAAGAGGGTAGACCATGATTTGTTTATTTTAAAAATATATAATGTTTTTCTTTAATTGAATATGCAAAGTGGCTAATAAAATAGAACACAACAACAAACTTTTGTTGCTCACTTTTTTAGGAACTGGACAACTTTGAAGTGCATTTCATTTTATTATCCTGATAATATGCCCTCTCTCCCCCTGACGTCTGCAGATCGAGCCCCCGTGGTTTCACCCGGATAAAAGTTTGCGACCACGGGTGATTGAGCCGACACGATGTCACTCTTCTCATGCTAAACTCACTTATTCTCTCGCTTCTTCAAATCTGTTTTGAAGCGTTTCACTTTGTCAAAGCGTTTGAGGGTGTTTTGTATTTATTTATAGATCCTTTAAAAGAAATCCTATGTATTTTATGTTTTTTATGATGCTGTCTTTACCTTCTTCTTTCATGTTGCCTGTATTTCAGTGCGAACCCTATCTCGGCTGCCGACAAACGACAATTCGACATACTAACCTATTGTATGCAGCATGAAGCAAAGAGGGGTTTATTGCCATGCTTTAGTCCTTTCTCTCTTTTCTAAAATGATTTAAGTACAATTATTTCTATCCCTTTTTTTTGGGCCTTTTTACCAAACAATTAAAAACAGCTCCAAACACTTTAAATGTGGTCAGATGGCAAGCTAGTTTATTATGAGGATGCTTCCACTTTTAGACGCTTACCCTTGCACTCTAATGTATTTTGTGCATGTGTGTGTGTGCGTGTGCCTCTGTGCCTGTGCGAGATGTCAGATGTGTTAAATGAAGGGCAGCGAGTGAACCAAATCTGATGCGCCTTCTCTATAGATTTCCCAGTTTGGGAGCGGATTAGAAGTTGGAGAGCTGCACATCCACCCTTCTATCTCTGTCTAATTGGCATGTCATAATTGTAAGTCCACAAAGCCCTGTGATGTCTGGACACCGAATGTGTAAAAGCAGGTGTCTTTACATCCCACACTCTCCCAGTGATGAAATGTGCTGTTTGAGGCCTGCAATTTTAGTAGCTCTAGAAACCGAAAAACCTCAGATCGGGGTTACAATTCAACATAATCGATGCCTATCATCGCCCGGTAGCTCACTTTCTCCTTTTCCTTGAACTACAAGTGCTATGTACATGCAAAAAGATCTGAAGAAAAACCAACTGCAGGACTACAAACAAGCAGCAGAAGTGCAAAAAAAAGTGGTATATGACTATAAAGGGTGCAACAAAACTTTCCAGGGAGTTTATGCTAGTTTCACATAAGTCATATTTTAGCTTGGTCTCAAGTGTAGCTTCATGAACATGATGAAATGGCCTTTTAAAGTACTCTCAGAGGACCCAACACTTCAAGGGCTTCTTAGAACCCGCACCACTGCCTTGTATCACCCCGGGAGAGGGAGAGAAAAGAGGGCCAAAGAGAAATAGAAAGAGAGCGCAAGAGACAGCGAGCAAGGAGGGAGAATTCTCTAAAACCGAAATGCAAAAGAGTCAGAGGGGCTGAGATGAACAGAGAAACCCTCACAGAGAAAAAGAAACTCAAAATGAAAGCGCACACAGCCCAAAAAACTTTTACTCTGAGCTGATCCTCAGATCAGATGAGATAAGAGCACAGTAAGTTCACTCTCTGCTTGCAGCTGAGTTCAGGCATTTCTTTTTCCAACTAACTGAATGTAGGACTAAAAGGAGGACCAGAGGAAGAAGAAGGCAAGAGCACTATGAGCGTGCCCACTAGCTTTTAGTCAGGAAGCCTAATGAGTTCCTGTGGGATGTGGGCTGCCTGTCAATCATCCTCATTCTTCTCCCAACACTTTGCCGTGTTGTGTCCTGCACATGCAGAACCAAGGGGCATGAAATAATTAAAGATGGCCAGCCAGCCGCAGTGTGACTCGGTTGTCTGGCAGAGGAAGGAAGTCACAGCGAGGCTCGCTCGGGCTTAGGGGGGACATTTGAATTAGTTGGATTAAAGGTTCGGAAAATACTGTACCTGCTTTCGCGACGACGACTCTAAAATGTGACAATGAGGTAATAGTGTTTCAACATATTGCGTAATGTCGCCGTGATCCCTCACTTATTGTGAAGGTGATGAAAGAAAAAAGTGGTGAGCAATGGATTCAGCGAATGATGAAAGGGAGCCCCCGCTGATAGGGCAGCTGTGAGCATTTTTTTTTAAAGACTGGATTGAAGAAAATGAGAAGGAAAGGAGACAGAAATGGATAGTGATTTTTTTTTTCTAAAACAGGCCGTGCATCAAATTTTATGTCCTTAATGAAATATTTATGACTCTTCATCTATACAGTAAGCAAACATGTGCAGGGAGGGGGTTGATTGCAGACCATGTAGTCAATTAACATTTCTGTACCATCCACATCTGGGTTTAACCTCCATTTTTGTTTTTTTTTGTTTTTTAGGCTTTAAATGAAAATAAAGAAATGCATAAATAGGAGAAGAGGGTACTGTGGGAGAGGGGAGCCAAAACAAAATCAGCCATCCCCGAAACAAAACAAGAGGAGGATTTAGTATCATCTGCATGTGAATAGATCCTGCCTAACATCGGGAGCAGCAGTAAGGGCTTTATGTAATTGCGGATGAACAATGTCACAGAACCGGCAGATTGGGGGAGGGACAGTAGAGAGGGTTGGGTGATGTGAAACATCTTTATATTGGAAGCAGAGATCATACTGTAATTTGCTGTATGACTCTGCAAATCAAAATTCAACTGTAATACCTTTAAGATGGTCAAGGTGAAAGCAAACTGTGTTTATGGGCTGTAATAGAAAGGTTTGCGAGACCTAATTCATATTTAAATTTTTTTTTTGGTCCATGCCCTCCAAATTAACAGCCAACAGTACAGCAAATTTTATCCACGTCTGGCCAAAACTGTTAAAACTCAGTTTTCAAAATTAAAGCAAATATGTGATCTTACAAACCTGTCTGCTTTTGCAAAGTTAGTGCCTCACCTGTAACACCATTTCTGGGTTCAAGCTTCTACTTTGCTTTCTCCGGCTCTCATCTTTTTAACATGCTTCAGCACCATGTCATTGGAATTCATCTAAAAAACCTGATTCCACAACACCGTTATTTTACCACTTTATAAAAGATGAATCTTTGTCTCAAAAACTACAATTTTCAATTCAAATTCAATCCAGACACTGTAATAACATATTAACTGCTAACTTCATGTCATGGATGGTGCTGGCTGTTTTCTGTGCACTTGCAGGTGCTGACGGACTTCACTGGCTGACTCTCAAAGAGGACTTTCATTGGGGAAAAAAAATCTAACCCTCAACTTGAACCTTCAAAAAGACATTACAGGAAGAATCTGAACTTACTAGGACTTTCTACAAGGCAGTTTGCATGTCGAAATTGGACATTTGTGTTCTCGCCTGTGTCAGGTAATGTCGAGAAAGGTTCAGGGCAGAATGTGTGAAAACAGCTTCTGAAATGATATGTGTGAAGTCGAGCTGGAGCTGGAGTCTCATGTTTTATGATTTACCAGATGCCGATACACTGCACAAGAGTTAGTGATAGTTACAAAGATGGTACTACCCCTCAATAATACAGGCCAAGAGATCAGTTAGCAAACCTCTGGCAACCTCAAGTTGCTAGAGGAAAAAAATGTGTATTCTTGGAACAGTTGGTGAGCTGTTGCTGGATTTGTTGCAGAGGGTGCTACACCGAAAAAGTTCTTTGTGAATGCTTTGGTCATTTCCGATTACCTCTGTCGCTCATTGGTTGCATGGAGGCTGCCAACTTGTCTGCAAACACTGGCCAACTACTCGTCTAGTGGTAATGAAAAGTGAAAACGTCCAATGCAAAACGGAAATAGAGAACATTTGCCTTCAAAGTAAAAGTCATGCCTTACTGCTGCAACCGAAACATGTCAAAAGGCACAACCTTTACTCTGAAGGGGAAAGTTCTCTGTTTCAGGTTTGTGTCATACATTTTACAGTTTTACTACAGCTCGGTGAGTGTTTTCAGATACAAAATATGGGCAGCTGTGTTAAAATCGCAGTGACCAAAGAAATTACAGGACAGTGCAACATTTTCTACTTCTTTGCAACCAGTTTCACCTTGGAACTGCCAGCAGCCTTTTCAGGGATTATGAGGTAAACATTAGAATATTAATTTTATAAAGCAATTCACTACATATATTTTGCTGTGAATATAGTGTGCTATCCTAAAAAAACCCTGAAAAGCCTTCAGTTGATCTAAAAAGCTGTAGCGAGAGTCCTGACAGGGACATATTTCTCCCATATTGGACTCTCTTCATTGGCTCCCTGTTAAATCTAGAATTGAATTTAAAACCCTTCACATACAAGGTCTCGAATAATCAGGTCCCATCTTATCTTAAAGACCTCAGTGCTGTATCACCCCAATAGAGCACTTCACTCTCAGACTGCAGGCTTACTTGTAATTCCTAGGGTATTTAAAAGTAGAATGGGAGGCAGAGCCTTCAGCTTTCAGGGCCCACTTCTGTGGAACCAGATCCCAGTTTGGGTTTGGGAGACATTCCCCCTCTCTACTTTTAAGATTAGGTTTAAAACTTTTCTTTTTGATCAAGAATATCATTAGGGCTGGATCAGGTGACCCTGAATCCTCCCTTGGTTATGTTGCAATAGGCCCAGGCTGGTGAGGGCTTCCCATGATGCACTGAGTGTTTCTTCTTCACTCACCTCTTTTCTCTCGCTATGTGTTTATACAGCACTCTGCATTAAATCATTAGTTATTATTAATCTCTGGCTCTCTTCCACAGTATCTTGTCTGTCCTGTCTTCCTCACCCCCAACTGGTCGCCACAGATGGTTCCCCCTCCTCGAGCTTGCTTTTGTCGGAGGTTTCTTCCTGTTAAAGAGAGTTTATCCTTACCACTGTCACTAAGTGCTTGCTCGTACAGGGTTGTCTGATTGTTGGGTTGGGTTTTGTCTGTATTATTGTGGTGTCTGTATCTTACAATATAAAGTGCCTTGAGGCAAATGTTGTTGGGATTTGGCTCTATATAAATAAAACTGAATTGAATATGTGAGTATGGCATATGTATGTGCATTGTAAAGTATATATTTTTATCAGCAGTGTGTGCATTTTTGTCACACCTGATGAACTGGATCAGTTCAAATGAATGAGAATGTTGGGACACCCTGAACACATGGGAGCAATAACTACCCGAGTGTGTAAAGGGAACAGTCGTGGACATTTTGATAAGAAACTAGTTTCAACTGAAAAACCAGCAGAGATGCTCTGTTAGTTTAAGTTAGTGTTTTGTTGCGCCATCAATCCACCCCAAACTCTTCCCTCTGTGAACTTAGTATCTCTATAACAGCATCATACTGTTTCCTCCTTTACTTCAGAAGAATTCCTATATCCACTTGAGGGCCTTCTGAAGCGATGTGAATGTAAGCAAATTCTGAGACATTTCCTGAAAAACACGCTCTTGTTTTACTGGTCCAAGGTGACATTTTTTTTTATTTTGTCCAAACAACAGCACAAAACAGTCACACAGGAGGGAGAATTAGAGCAACTCTTACAATCAAAAAGCTGGAATGAGTAGATGTTTAATACTTTTGCTTTATAAATAACTAAACAAGATATTTCTCTGATTGATTTTCTATCAGTGGCATAATTATTGCAGCCCAGAGTATAAACACACATAACTTCAGTCATGCTGTTTCCCTTGTTGCTTATTGTGATTTATCCACAAGCCTAGGCTTTGTGAACAGCCAGTGAACCACCAATGTTAATGGATGGCTTTTTCTTTTTTTAAATTAATTTATCCCCCTTGTTAAAATTCCCGGCTGTTTACTAACCTGCAGTTCATACCTCTTCAGGAGCCTTCACACAGAGTAAAAAGACACACAGTCCAAGGTTAATTGTTTGTCCATCTCTTAATAAAAACACTGTATTGTATCCTCTTTGGTTTGTGTAAAAAGCTGTCAGGGAAAGGAAGAGCTGTTTGTGCCAGGGGTGATAGGATGGGCACCGGCTCAGGGGACTGAGTGTGAGGGTGTAGAGTGCAGCCAAGGTTGACCTACGAGGCGGGGCAGGAGAATTGGCCCGGGATCTGAGGCTGTGGTGTGAGGACACTGGGGAGCCACTCTATCTGTGGGCATCGAGCCAGCTGTGATCTACTGCATTTCCCTGCCTGACAGGCCAGTGACTCTGCCGAGAGGAGAGAATATGAAGCTAACAACAACAAGTTAACAACGAGAAAAGACGCAAAGAACAAGAATTAGAATTTAAAAAAACTTTTTCTGCCTTTAAGTCTCTACCAAAAACTGCATTTTTCTACTACTTCCATGTATCACAATTTTTCTGAATAACAATGACTATTTAAAGTGAAGAATGAAATCACTGGAATATTTTTAACCTCACTCCTCCTTAAACATTTTAAAATCAAAATTAGCAAACTTTGATGCTTGCAGATTGATTGAATTCCCATATTGTATAAATATAATAGTTCACCCTCTTATAAGGGTCAGGGCTATTGATTCCTATACACTGCTTGAAAGTAACCAGACAAACTGGTTTAAATATTGTGGAGTGATTTGGTGGTCCGTATCGTGCCATCGCACGGGTTAAATCAGACTCTTTGACCATGACCTGAAGCCTAAAGCCCAGACTACCCAGTTTTTCCACCAACCTCTCCAAATATTGTACGCCTTGCAAATCAGGATCAAGATAACTGCCAGCTAGACCTTTTGTACAGCAAATCTGCAGCAAATTTCTGTGGTTGTCCCTCTTTTCTTAAGCCACAGCTTTTCCCCTTTTGTTTTCCAGTTAGTTTGTGGCACTTTTTCCTCTTCTGCATCAAAGGCATGGAGATAGTTTGGTGTTTGGGGTGTGATTTCAGCCTAAATAACTTTTCTTCATATTGCAAAAAAGAAAACGCTTTGAATTGTTTGTTAACTGGTCTTATGCTTTTTGTGACACTAAAAGATTTGGGCTCTGTTACGTAGCATGAGGGCGTAACTTGTATAAAAACTGAGAATTTGGTCAAGAAATCTAAAAAAAAAGAAAAAAGTTTTTCTTTAAAAACCCTGTATCTACATGTTAATATTTCATCTTCTGGTTTTCTTTTTTAACTGCATGAATATATGTGTCATGGTCCTGGGTCTGCAACCCAGTCTGCAAAACTTAACCCAAATGTTTTTGGGCGGCCTACCCTTCATATGTGCGTCACCAGCTGTGTCAGCGGAGTGTAATAAACACAGCCGTCTGCTCCGTGCTCCCTAAAATATAACAGGATATATAACTATGTAATAATTATAAATATCATACAACAGGAGTAAATCCTCGACCATCTCACACTTCTGTGTAATCAGTTTCCTGTCTGACGTTTGTACAGCATATTCAGCTGTGTGACAACTATAACTTTGATCTCAGCCAAACCAATTTACCCGGGAACAAATAAAACACTGAAAAAAGCCAAACGATAACATATTCAAGTCATCTAAGTGACTTATATATCATGTTTAACCTGAGTAGCGAAAGACCGCGGGGGGGGTCTGAAAGCGATGCACCAGGAGTCCGGTGTTTCGCCGGCTCTAGTGAGCCATCTCTGACAGCGTCAGAGCACTTTTGCAAATATGTGATGTCTTGATGACTCGGGCAGATATTTGGAGTTTACACAGCTACATTCGCGTCTGGAAATATCTTGGAAGTTTATTTTG
>VVHJ01057810.1:32821-46885 GCA_015107715.1 Tylochromis polylepis | reverse complement strand
CAGTTGAGGTGGTTTGGGCATCTGACCAGGATGCCTCCTGGGCGCCTCCTGGGTGAGGTGTTCTGGGCATGTCCCACCGGGAGGAGGCCTAGGGGCAGACCCAGGACACGCTGGAGAGATTATATCTCTTGGCTGGCCTGGGAACGCCTTGGTGTTCCCCTGGACAAGCTGGAGGAGGTGGCTGGGGAGAGGGAGGTCTGGGCTTCTCTGCTTAGGCTGCTGCCCCCGCGGCCCGGCCCCGGATAAGCGTAAGAAGATGGATGGATGGATGGATGGATAGTTAAAAAGCATTGAATATTTTTTTAATTTTGAAATGAAAAGGTCAGTTGATTTCTTCTAAATTGAGAGTTAACATTTGGTGTAATTTAATATTTTAATTTTTATTATTAAATGAAAATGTAATTTAATAAATATTTTATTTTATAATCATATAATATTATATTTTAATAATTTAAATAATCAGATGAATATAATGAGATAAAAAGTATACTTGCCTGTAAGGTAGTAAGTATAAAGGGCTATGAAACTGCAATACCTCACATTACAGCATTACAGTAAATGTACCTGGTTCCATTCCATCACTGGTGGTCTGTGGAGCCATCTGATAAATGGCCCAATATTCACTCATTTATTTGGCTTCAAAACAAACAAACAAAAAATCTCCTGAGGGCTCTCTAGGTGCTAAAAGCTCCCTTTGTTGACATGGCTCAGTAAGTGTCCCCACTCTGACCATAGGTGAGGGTGGGGATGTAAATCGACCAGTAAATTGAGAGCTTCGCTTTTACACTCAGCTCTCTTTCTAACTAAGCCTGTCTGTGCTGAGCAGTTAATCTAATGTAATGTGTGTAAAGGTAATGTGGGAAAACCATCTCCTTATTGCATTAAAAGACTGAATTATTTGATGTGAAGTTATCAAAAACATTACCATTTTTGATACGTTTTTGATAACATTTTGATAAGACACAATCAGAAGGTCTGAAATTTCCAAATCCTGAAGGCTTTACACACACATGCAATATGTGAGAACAATTAACAGAAAAGTTTCTAAAAATCTGTTTACAGATGGGGTTGTTTAATGAAGACATTGCATTCCACTCTAGCATACCGGCACCACTGGATATAACCGTGGCCGTGGTCTACTCTGTTTTTGGTGAGTTAAATCTAGTTTAAATACTATCAGTGAGTTAACTCTGAGTTCTGCTCAAGCTGAAATGAATAACAGCATGAAGCAAGGCATCCTGCAGCGAAGTCTTGCAAGTTCACTTTTATTTTTAACTGTGTTGCTGTGTGTTATGCATTTCACTCCCACCTATATATAACACCCACTGTGTACACATCCATCTGCATTTACTGTTTATGTTACAGGTGTCACACATCGTGGTTTTTTTTAATATATATTGAACCAGTGATTTTTTCAGTATTAATGAAGATATTGTACATTCAACATTTGTAGAGAATCATCAGCAATTCTATGTATTTGTATATGTTGCTGGGTAAATGTGAATAAGCAGTATACAGTGTTATGCCTGTAAGACAGTAGAATTGTGATTTTCTTATTATTCTGTAGAACCATAATACTTTGAAAGTTACAAATAGACTTTGTGGCCACTTCATTAGATGCTGTTCAAGTGCTTGTTCGTGCAAACACAGGTGGAAGCTACTCATTTCATTTACACAAGTAGGCATGATGAAGATGAATGGCTAAAATTCAAACCAAGCATCAGAATGGGGAAGAAAGGTGTTTTAAATGGTTTTGAATGTCACATGGTTGTTGGTGCTGAACAGGGTAGTCTGAGTATTTCACAAACTGCTGATCTACTGGGACACAACCCAACAACCATCTCTAGGGTTTATAGAGAATGCGTGGCATGTTGAACTTTGAAGCAGATGGGCTACAGAAGCAGAAGACCACACCAGGTGTCACTCCTGTCAGCTGAGAACTGGAACAGGAACATTGCCTGATCTGATAAGTCTTGATTTCTGCTGCAACATTCAGATGGCATGGATTGGTCACAGATGGGTCACAATTTGGCATAAAGAACATGAAAGCATGGATCCATCCTGCCTTGTATTAGATACTGGTGGTGGTGTAATGGGGTGGGAGATTTTCTCTTGGCACACTTTGGGCCTCTCAGTACCAACTGAGCATCGTTTAAGCTTCAGTGCCTACCTGAGTATTGTTGCAAACCATGTCCATCCCTTTATGAGCACATTTCCTGATGGCTGCTTTCAGGAGGATAAACTGCCATGTCAGAAAGTTCAGATCATGCCAAACTGGTTTCTTGAACATGACAATAAGTTCACTGTACTCAAATATCCTCCACTGTAACCAGATCTCAATCCAGTAAAGCACCTTTGGAATGTGATTGAATGGGAAATTCAAATCATGGATTCACATCCAAAATCTTTGAGGAATGTTTCCAGCACCTTGTTGGATCTATGTCATGAAGAATAAAGGCAGCTCTGAAGCCAAAAGGGGGTCCAGTCTGGTACTAGAATTTGGTGTGCCTGAAGAAGTGGCTAGTGAACGCATACAAACTTGTAATATACTTCTTGTTCCCACTCATAAATAGTGATCTATTGGAGAGATATGAGATAACGCATGGCAGACTAAACAGTCCAACAAAGCAGTAAATACTGTTAAGAATAGCAAACATTGCTACATTAATGTTGAACATCCCAAATTGTTTTGGAGTAATGAGTTCAAATTAAAGTAAAAATGCTAAAGGGCAGTTCTTCTTTGTGACTCTTAGAGAGTAGAGGAGATTGTTACCTTCACTCATGTGATTCCTTTTTCATTGAACAGGTTTTCACGTTTCATCGCAAATTAATAAATATGAATGTCTTTCGTGCATGCTTGTCACATAGATATCAACAATCCCCAACGTGAATTAAGAGCATATAGATCAAACAGATGTTGAGTTGCTGCTATCAGTGGTGAACTGACAGCAGTTTGAGCACATCATGTTGGTGCTTCGTTGTAGTACACTTTATCTAGTACACTTTGTGTGGTGTTTGTATTAATTCACTTTATGTATTTACATTATTATGTGGCTTTATGTTTTTTGGACAGATATAAAAGTCATATCTAATATATTCTAGGCAAGAAGCATATTATCCAATACGTTTGTCTTGCTTTAAACAGACAGATAATTTGATTAGGGAATTTCGGAAAAAGCCAAAGCAAAATCCCTCCCATCGTCCCATTATCTCCCATTATCTCCTCAGCCGTATGGACCACCATCCCATCAGTATTTTACTCATTGGTCTGATTTATTTTTGCAGGAGTATGTTCACTGTTTGGCAACAGCGCACTGTTGTACATCTCTTACAAGAGAAAGAACCTCCTGAAACCCGCTGAATACTTCATCATCAACCTTGCTGTCAGTGACTTGGGCCTGACTCTGTCCCTCTACCCCATGGCGATAACTTCAAGTTTCTACCACAGGTACAAAACTTGGCGCCTACTCCTTCTCAATCATTGATCTTTGATCTATGTCTTTGCTTTGAGCCGTCCTCTTTCTCACACCCCCTTGCCCTCCCACACAGGTGGCTGTATGGGAAAACAGTGTGCTCCGTATACGCATTTTGTGGCATGTTGTTTGGCATCTGCAGTCTGACCACTCTAACCATGCTAAGCATGGTGTGCTTTGTGAAAGTATGTTATCCGCTCTACGGTAAGTCTTCAAAGAGGCTTTTTTTGCTCAGTGAAATGACACTGGATTAACCACCAGATCCCTAAGGTGCTGATTGTTGATTTATCTGTGGAAAGAAATGAGCCTTCTGTAAAGCACTGCATATTAGCTTTTCTTTGGTAAGTGACAAGTCAAAGCTCTGCGCTCAGTAAGTGCTGCTTGTGATGTTGGTTAACACGGTGCAACTGGGTTTTCTATTTGGCCACCCTCCCCAAAAAGTGCATTTCTTTCAATGCCTTAAAAAAAACAGTAGGACAATTTAGTTGCTGGGACAAAAGTAATTTTAAAGCATGTGCCTACAAATGGATCTATTTACATTAATTACTTTAAAATTGTAATATCTAACCTTGCATATTTAAAGAAGTGCTTATTTTATTTTCAGTCCCTGACAGGCATGATATCTGCATAGTACATAAGGCTGACGTAACATCACTCGTCATTTAATGAACTTTGATTGATTTAGAGGGCTCATCTTTTGTCTTCTGCTGAGGCTTAATGAGGCCTCCAGTCACCTAACCTCTTTATGTTCTACCGGAGCTCGTGTGGAAATTAGCAGTCTGTATAATTACCCAATGTCCTTTTACTACTCCAGTGAAACTGATACAGCCCACTTATCACCATATTGAAAAAAAAAAAAAAGAACTGTAAAATGCTGTGGATATGCACAGAGCCTTCTTCGGGGACTGAGCTCTCTCGGAGAAATGTTTAACCATTTTCACTTCTTAAGAAACAGTTCATTGCCAATGAAGGAGAATAGCCATAATTACCCTTGTCACAGCCTTTTAAGTTCCAAAACAGAAAATAGTCCAAGAAAAGCATATGGTGTTTATTTTGTGGTAAAATATAAACCAAAATTCAACCCAATAATTTCTTACAACTTAGACGTAAACAAGAGTTAACTTAATCTGGTTCCATAAATTCAAAAAGTGGTAAAAAAAAAAATCATTTTAAACCCTACCGTTCCACCTGACATTTGACAAACAAAAAAACATTTCCACCACATCCCTTAATTAATGGGAGGGTCCAAAAGTTACCAAACAACTTTTCCAAAAGAAAAATGTATCACAGATTTACATAGCAAAACTAGCTTAAGTATATTCTTACTGTTTTAAAGAAAAAACAATAATGGATACAAATTATGATTCATAAAAATTCAACAAAAATGGCCACAACAAGCCTCCTGGAAGGAGAACTGGGATTCCTGTGAGGCGCTCTTTCAGTGACTTTGTTTACTAAGATTTGAAGGCATCGATTTGAGTAGAGTCCCTTAGTTAACCAGGCTTGTGCATGGTTCAGTTTACGCAGGATTTCTTTGACTTTGTAGTCTGCTCTTTGGTTGCCTTGATTCCCACATCTCTGTTCAGAGTGAAGGACAGAGACTGGCTTACAAGCCTGTGTGGAAATCATGAAGATTTGAACTCCTCTTTCAAGTTGCCTTATGTTATACCTAATGGTAGTCGCATCACTTTCTGTCAGCTTAAAGGAGTGCAACATAATAAAAACACCTTTCCAGGAAGTCCAAAAAAGCCATTGGGAAAAGCTTTCAGATGCGGTTCTTCAGCACTATGCTGTATATGAACTAGATTATGGAGTATAAGCATCTGAGAGCACACAGAGTATTTTTCACATGGTAAAGCATCATTTACCATGCCATCATTTAAAGTATAAAAATGCACTGACCCACAAATGCAATTGTGTGTCAGTGCAATAAATAAAAACTCACATTCACCTTCATATCATAAAATATTAACACAATCTCTTTTTACAGGAAACAGGTTTAACTCTGTTCACGGCCGTCTGCTTATTGCCTGTGCTTGGGTCTACGCCCTGCTGTTTGCATGCTCCCCACTGGCCCACTGGGGGGAGTATGGACCAGAGCCTTACGGCACCGCCTGTTGCATTGACTGGCGCCTGTCCAATCAACTCAGCACAGCACGATCTTACACTGTGGCCCTGTTCATCTTCTGCTACATCCTTCCATGCTGTGCTATCTTAGCGTCCTACACAGGCATCCTGGTCACAGTGCATGCATCTCGCAGGACTATGGAGCAACACGCATCGAGGCAGACGCACATGAGCAGCATCCAGATAGTTATCGTTAAGGTAAACTTCGCTTAACCACTTCTGTGGACTCCTTCACCATGTTTTCCTCACAATGTGCTACATGTGTGTTTAAATATGTTATATTGAATGATTATACAGTACTCACCAATCACTAAATAATAAATAAAAAATTTAAAGTTTTAGTCAATTTATTCATATTTGTAATCTTTTTTTCCTGCACTTTCAACTTTAAATTAAAGTGCAGGAAGAAAAAAAACTTGCATAGTGTGATCACACACAGTTATTGGTGGTAAGGCCAGGGTTTATGGGTAACTTACAAAACCACCGCCTTAGAGAGAAGAGTACTCTTTAGAGTTCCTCACCTCGATTTGTTGTAGAAATTGACAGTGACCTCAATATATCCTCCTTATGATGCAGTTTCTCATTAAGAGAGAAGTTCTGGTTTCACTGTGATAGATACTGCTGCCTTTGCTGATAAATCATCATATTCTCTTCTCTGTAAGAACGTCTGAGATTCATCCAAAAAAAAAAGAAACTCCTCATGAGGAGTGAGAAGAATGTTTTTTTAAATTTTTGTGGCCTCTGCATGTTCTCTTTTAAATACAAAGTGTTTACTTGGGGGTTTAGTGGTAGAGCTCCTCACCCAGCTTTATTCTTTAAATTTGTTGGTTTTTAAAAAAAAATTCCACCACAGTCTGGAGAGAATGTCTGGAGAAAAATAGCTGTTTGTTTCCAGTGCTGTGAAATAGTATTTGCCCGCTTCCTGATTTTGTAGGGTTTTTTGTTTTGTTGCATATTTGTCATACTTTGATGTTCTAGATCATCAAATAGATTTAAGACAAAAATAACCAGAAAAAATACAAAATGCAGTTTTTTAATAAATGGTTTCATTTACTAAAGGAAGAAAGCTATCCAAATGTACCTTGTCATGTGTGAAAAAGTAATTGTTCCCTAAACCCAATAAGTACTATAGCTGTGCCACCCTTGGCAACAATGAGCCTTTGTCATTGCTGTGCAGCAATTTTGACCCACTCTTCTTTGCAAAATTGTTTTAATTCAAGAGGGTTTTCAAGCATGAATGGCCTGCTTAAGGTCATGCCAAAGCATCAAAGTCTGACACTGGCTAGGCCACTCCAAAACCTTCAGAGGTGGCTGGTGTGTTTTGGTCATTGTCCTGCTGCATAACCCAAGTGTGCTTAAGATGGCCAGACATTCTCCTTCAGGATTTTCTGGTATAGAGCACAGTTCATGGTACCATCAATTACAACAAGTCGTCCAGGTCCTGAAACAGCAAAACAGGCACAGACCACCACAATATTTTACTGTTGTTATGAGCTTCCTTTCTGACATGCTGTGTTACTTTTATGCAGTAATGAGGCTCAAACCTTCAAAAAAGTTCAGCTTTTGTCTCATTAGTTCACAGTCCAATTTTCCGTAAAGTCTTGGGGACCATAGAGATGTTTGTTGGCAAATATGAGACGAGTCTTTCTGTTCTTTTTGGTCAACAGTGGTTTTAACCTTGGAACTATCCCATCAATGCCATTTTTTCCCAGTCTCTTTCTAATTGTTAAATCATGAACTTTGTAACCCTTTCAGGATCTGTTAGCCTGCTTCACTTTTTCAGACAGGTTGTATTTAAGTGATACAACCTATATTTAAGCGATTTATTCATTCATCAGGTCTGACATAAGGTAAGGTTTTGCGTTTTGAATTGAAATTGGAAAGCTTGGAGCTGACTGATGCAGATAGTTGGGAAAGTTGACAAGTGTTGCTTCAGTCATGTTTGGTTTTTTATTGGGATTTGATGAGAAGAAATGCTGAATTACACTTTCTGCGTTCTTTCTCCTGCTAGCTGAGTGTGGCTGTCTGCATTGGTTTCTTTGCGGCATGGAGTCCATATGCTGTGGTATCCATGTGGGCTGCCTTTGGACACGTCGAAAACATCTCTCCCATGGCATTTGCCATGCCAGCCATGTTTGCCAAGTCCTCCACCATCTACAACCCGATCATCTACCTGATGCTAAGACCGAACTTCCGCAGGATGGTATGCAGCAACCTGGGTGGACTATGCCAGGTCTATATGAAGGGCTGCATCTGCACCCAGTGCCAAGTAAAGTGCTGCTTAAAGCCAAAGATCAGGGTCAGACTTCGTGCACTCCACAGACAGACCATTCACTTTGATTCATCCAACCCCCCTGCTCAACCACCAATAGCGACATTAAAGGGTCAGAGCTGTGAGAAGGGCAAGGATGTATTTGAATGCTTCAAACACAGCCCTAAAATATTTGGTGTCACTAAGCCAGCTCCCAGTGGAGAGTTATCAAAGGATCGAGACATTCCAGTTCCCCTAACACACGTGCAGGATGCAAAAAGTGATTGCCGAAAAGAGAGATCCTTTATAGCCACCTCATGGGGGAAAAGAACTTTAGAAACAGACAATTTCTGTATCAATCTGGAGATGGTTCAAAGGCATGCAAAAGTGGCCTGGCCTTGATATTTGTGAGCATATTCACAAACTGTATCAGTATTTTCAGGAATTAATGATATATACCTGAAGTGTTTGAGCAGCAACCATGTCATATATTTATTTATTTATGCTTCTTTAAATTCTCTTCCTATTCATGAAAAATGTGCCAAGTTGCATGGCTCAGATTACTTTACTAGGTTTCCACCAACTGAAATAACTTCCCAGTGAAATTTGTTAGTTTCAGATACTTTGAAGGTACTCAGTCAACAGCGATGCACTTTTTAGGTGTTGCTCTGGGTTTTAGTGTGGCTAAATATGTAAAATGCATTAAAATATTCCTCTGCCTCAAACACTCCTCCAAGCACTGATGGAAAAAATACGCCTACATTTCGATTCCACATTGGCTTGTTTATGACAAGTGGCGTGTCTCTGTAAATGTTTAAAATCACCATTAATTAATTTCTATTTTCTGGGTTTTACATGTCTAGAATTTGGTACTTTAAGAGAAGTGCTATGGAAATAGTTGTCAGCCTTTTACTATTAAAATATTAGTCATTTGTTCCAGGTAGAAGAAAAACTTTAGTTTGACCTTTGGAAATTCAGTATGTATGACACGTCCAACTTATTACTTTAGTATATTTGGGAGGCATTTATTATAAATGTACTATGTATCGCTATACCATAGCAATATTGAGTTAAGCTATTTATAATCATGGCTTTGTGTATAAAATGTATTTTATGATTTACAAAATACATTTTATACAAAATATTGCAAACATGGAAATAGAGTATATGAGGCAAAAACAGAGTTTATACAATTCTAATGATCTTGAAACCATGACTGAGGCTCCACTGTGTTTTATAGATTGCTGTAAACATCTGTAAAACATCTCCCTCTGTACATATTGATTTGAACCACAAATTTTAAATTTGGACCCACTGTTGCCACTGATTTTCAATCCAGTTCTTGTGTTTGGCATACCTCAGCCTTTTCTCCCCATTCATCTGGTGTAAATGGGTTTTTTCAGGCGTGCCACTTCATTTTTTGTCCTCTATTTATCCAGTTTGCTCATAGTTTTTTTTAAGGACAGACAGCACATCATACCAAGATATTATAGGTTTTCAGCAAATAGCTCTTTGGAAATCCCCTTGTTGGTGCAAAAATACAATTTTATGCCTGTCTAACTGCTTTATCTTTGGTCTTTTTCATAGATCCAGCTAAAATGTGAAAAACAAGAATTTGTTTTTGCAGCTGGTAACAAAAACACGTGCCTAAAGATACAATTTAAAATAGTTTCTTTCCTAAGTTGTCTGTTATGTGTAGACACAACACTGGTTCATCCCTGGAGTTAGGTGCATTTCTTATGCTTGAATGATTCATACTGCAGTGTCAGGTGGCTTAACAAACAAGAAAAACATTCCTCTGAAAGTGGTCAGGTACAAGGACTGGACTGAAAATGAGCGAAAAGCAGCCAATGACAAAAGAAACACAAAACAAAGACCTTCAGAAAGCCTGGCGAACTACAGCTCAAGACAACTTTTAAAAATGACAAAAATGTCTGGCTCCTTTGACGCAAAATATGAAGGATGGCTCAAGAATTTTGCACAGTACTGCACATGAATTTTGCTGAAGAACAACACGCTTAAAAATGAAAGCCTGTTACTGTTTTTAAACATATGATATAGTGACCGCTCGGGACTAGTTATCAGTAACTAACTTCATAAAGATATTTGTCAGAGGATAACAACTGTAATGAATATGATGAAGAATCTGCTAAACTAAAACATTATTCAAAGTTTGGAGAAAAAAAAAGAGGTTTTAAATTGATTAGTGCAAAATGTAACAAAAAACACACAAGATTTTTTTTAAGGTCACACTGTCGCATTGAAACACACATGCACAATTTATTCTGGAAGTAAAACTACATTACAGTTTGGAAACGTGTGAATATAAGGACTTTTTATACATGCATGGAGTTCTTTTGAAGTGCTGAAATTTAGTTTATATGAAGATGAAGAAAAGGCATTTGCCATGCAGATCCTCAATACTGTCTTCAACTGGGCACAGACACACTTTTCTCTGACTTTGGCGAGATGCTGTAATTTTGTTACATTTCAATCCGAAAAATCCTTATTGTGTGATTCATTCATAATAATGAATGAATCACTTCATTAACACTAGAAGAATTTAATTACCAACTTGCACGTACTTTTGCTTTACCATCATTACATTAATGGTAGCAGTTTGGCTTACTCATGACCGCACACGTTTTCATCGTTCCTTATAACACTGCTAATGTTTTCAGCTTGTCACAGGCTCATTGACCTTACCTGTTCTGTGACTGTAGTCATTATGTTTGTGTTGGACTGGAATAAATGTTTACCACACACCATTTGACAGTCCCTGTACATGAATTCATTATTCTGTTAATGTGCACAAACCCACTGGCTTCGTCATACCAACCATAGAAAATAATTTAAAAAAAACCCAACAGTTCATATTAAAATTTAAACCTTAGCCTGAAATGAATATTTAGAGACTTGTCACCACATAGAGCAACAATTTTGAAATTTCATTAACCCGACCATGTTAATATCTTCTTGGCAGGAGAAGCCATAGCCATTTAAAAATCTAATTGGAGCTTATAAACATCACAAAAGCATTCAGTTTCATCGAAACAGTGTTTAGTAACTTGTCAAAGACTACTTCCTAATGACGGTGAGCTCTATGCTTATCATAAGTGACCAAGATATCATTTTTGAAAAGCAGAAAAGTGTATTTCAGATGAGGTGATAAGTTTTCAGTGTGTCCACCTCTACTAAAGGGATCCTTCAGGCTCAGAGCCTTGAGAAGAGTTCATAATCGTTGCCACCGTAGATGAGAAATCATTCGGAGGGAAGGAGACACGTCAGTTGATGTACAAGGTTTATCCCAGTGAGGAAGACAAATTGCAGATGTCCAGTATTTTCTGGATAACATCTACCTTTATGTTTCCGTCTAAAGCTCGACAAAGCTTCCCAACTGTACACCCGATACACCCCTCCTTCATTTTCCAGCGCTCTAGCATCTGGTGCACCATTTCTGGCAGACCATCACGATAGTAGTCATGTTCTATGGTCTCTATATCCACAGCAGTCAGACCCAAACGACGCGCACAGCGCTTCCACTTGGTCCCGATGTTTTCTCTCAGCACGTCCAGGTGCGCCTCAGTCACAGCATGGTCCTCTAACGGAAACACAAGATAAATATATTACAGAGGTGCCAGCAGCAACGTCACAGAATATGCTGCATCCAGGGAAAGAAAGAAAAGTTTTATGAGGAAGGAAATGCAATATGTTTGTTAGAGCTCAAGGAAACACACAATGTGTTTTGGTGACTACAGTATTGTGCAAAAGTCTTGAGCCACCACTCTTTTCTTTATATTTTGTTTCCAAGGAGCCAGACTTTCCTGTAATTTTTTAAAAGTGGTTTTGAGCAAGAGTTCTCCAGGCTTTCTGATGGTCTTTCAACGTTTTTCTTTGGGTACTGGCTGCTTTTTCACCGATTTTCAGTGCATTCCTTGTACCTGACTGTTTTCAGAGGAATCTTTTGTCTTTAAATGCATAACTAAAGGAAGGAACCAGTGTTGTGTCTCCACATAGCTTATTTCAGATTTTATCTCTAGGCTCTTTGTTACTAGCAGCCTGTTCCAAAAACGCATCATTTGTTCACATTTTCTGTAGCTGAATCAATGAAAAATAACAACAAACAGTGTCTGTGAAGGTTCTCAGTCATCCAGGTCATGGTAGTCTAAGGAGCTTGGAAAGAAAAGCGTCTGGACTTCTCTAAGTTTCTTGAAAACGTTTCACCTCTCATCCGAGAAGCTTCTTCTGTTCTAAGAGCAAATGGTGGAGAGTCCCAGAATTTAAAGCCTTGTGGGAGTGTCTCCCAAGAGGGTCATGGACCCCCTGTTGATCCTCTACCTAATCACACGAGTCCAGGTGTGAAAACGGGTGTGGGTCTTAATCAGCCAAGGTTTCGCGTGAACCCATTGTGAGACCTATCCCCATTCTATCATGTGATTACCTGAGGTCAAATTTCTGGGACTCTCCACCATTTGCTCTTAGAACTGAAGAAGCTTCTCGGATGAGAGGTGAAACGTTTTCAAGAAACTTAGAGAAGTCCAGACGCTTTTCTTTCCAATCTCCTTAAACAACAAATAGTATTTTTGCACAAAAAGATGATTCCTAAAGACCTATTTTCTAAAACCTTGGCATGTCTTGGCATTATGTCTAGTATGTCCTGAAAAGATTTGAGGACACTGGGCAAGTGGAGGCCAAAAGATGAAGTGGTAGGCCTTAAAAAGTGTCTACAGTGGTATCTGAACAGTATCTTAAGAAATACAGCTGAAATAGAGGCCTGACACAGGACCTGGGAGATATATTAGAGCCATTCTTGATGAAGGGAAACAAGCAGATAAGTCCGAGGTATTCCAAATTACACAAGAACTGGACTGAAAATCAGTGACAACACTCTTATGGAGTGATGAATTCAAATGTGAAAGTTTTAGAACAAGTACCATCAGATTTTGATACCATCTGAAAAGCAACAGCTTAATTTGCAACAGCGTGATTTTTGAGCATGACAATGACCCCAAACACAGCGTTACTGCAGTATAGGCCTACCTGGATAGAAAAACACTGTCATGGATTGAGGCAGTGTGGGGTCATCTTGAGAACAGAAGAAAAGGCAGTAAACATCCAAAGAAGAGCTTTGAGCCTGAAGACTACTTACAGAAATTAGAAGAAAGTTTCCCTAAAAGAGCTCAGTCAGAAGAATAAAGGTGGTCATACCAAATATTGACCTTCAAGCTTGCTTGAATTGTACAAACTCTATTATTGCCTTATATACTGTATTTCCTTTGACGTTTGCACGTTTCAATAAATTGCTGTACCTATTTCCCATTTTTTTCTAGCAAACCATAAAGAAATGAAGAGTGGTTGAAGACTTTCGCACAACACTGTAACACTATATGTAAAAATATTTCTTTGCTCACAGAAAAACTTAGGAGGGCAAATTAAAGCTTATGGGTTTCTAATGGTCATATATGACCGAAAACTAAATATCTCTGGCGTTTGGACAGATTATCCGATAAAAAAAAATGAAAAATAAAAAATCACAACAACAACGTGCTCAACTACAGTTGTGGTAAATTAAAAGTGCATTTGTGCTCTTCAGTCCATGAAGAGTTCATAAACAGCACTACACTATCAGACGCATGACAGAAATGTTATGGTTTACCATATTTCTGAATGCCTTCTTTGATGGGAGAGTTAGCTGAGCTGTTAGCAGATACAGATGACAAGCTAAGAGAGGGGTCATAACCTCTGATGCTCATTGTGTTGTTGCTTCCAATCTGAATCCCGCTGGCATTCTGAATGTAAAGGGATCCTGAACAGAAAACAAAAACAAACACACATAAACACAACTGATCCAAAAACAAGGAGATAACACAAAAAGCTGAGAACACCCCTTAAGCTGGGCATTACACTGTGCGATTTTTGGCCCATTTTGAGACGATTTTTCACTCGTGCGACCGTTTTGGGGATCGACCCGAGTTTCGCCTTAATCGTGTGTCGTGCATCGTGTAGTATACATGGAGTAACGAGAAGCGATTAACCCCTCACGACCAGCTCCCGATCAGCAATCGTACGGTCGCAAGAAAATCAAACCTGCTTGAAATCCTGGTCGCTCCTCGTGAGGGTATCGCACTGTTGAAGCAGTGCCACGAGCCGATTTAACACAGCCTCTCACACTGCGCATGCGCAAACACAGAAGTTGTAGTTTATGGCCAGTAA
>VVHJ01057810.1:0-23338 GCA_015107715.1 Tylochromis polylepis | reverse complement strand
GTTCATTTTCTCCAAGATAAAGTGTAAATGATATGCTTTCCCAAGCTAAACATTTATTTTCTGACATGAGTACAGTAACACAAATGGACTGAACTCTTGGCTCTTATTTTGGTAGGTATGTGTGACGTTCAAATACACGCAGTTATTTTTATGTGAAACTGGAGAAGACGGTCAAGGGTGGTGCTTGTAGTACAATTGTCTTTAATCATATTCACATTTAAAGCAATGACCAATGTCTTGATGATTGTTGGCAAGTGCTATGCTGGCTAGCTGGCATAGCTATACACAAACACACCTAGACATATTCAGTGCTGTGAAAAAGTGTTTGCCCCCTTCCTGATTTCTTATTTTTTATAAGTGATGGTGTCATTTATTAAGGGAAAAAAGTTATCCAAACCCACCTCGCCCCGTGTGGAAAAAATAACTGCCCCTAAAACTAATAACTGGTGTTGCCACCCTTTAACACACTGTAGAAAAATGATGGCCCACTCATCTTTGCCGAATTGGTTTAATTCAGCCACAT
The DNA here is from genome assembly GCA_015107715.1 of Tylochromis polylepis. NCBI lineage: Eukaryota > Metazoa > Chordata > Actinopteri > Cichliformes > Cichlidae > Tylochromis > Tylochromis polylepis. The sequence goes on along the minus strand of VVHJ01057810.1, from coordinate 22,815 downwards.
TGGAGGGTTTTCGAGCATGAACGGCCTGTTTAAGGTCATACCAAAGCATCTCAGTCTGACTTACGTCTGGACTTTGACTAGGCCACTCCAAAACCTTCATTTTGACCCATTCAGAGATGGACTTGCTGGTGTGTTTTGGATCATTGTCCTGCTGCATAACCCAAGTGTGCTTGAACTTCATGAACTGACAGCTGGAGATTCTCCTTCATGACTTTTTGGTAGAGAGCAGAATTCACGGTTCTGTCAATTATGACTAGTTGTTCAGGTCCTGAAGCAGCAAAGCAGCCCCAGACCATCACAGTACCGCCACCATGTTTGACGGTTGCTATGATATTCTTTTTAGGATATGCTTCATTAATTTTACACCAGATGTAACAGGACGATCTTTAAGCCTGTTTCTGGCAGTAATCAGGACTGGATGTGGCCAGTGAAATTGAACTCAGCTTTCAAAAAATGGTGTTAATTCATGATTTAACAAGGGGTGCAATCATCATTTGAAAACTGCATTTTGTACTTACTCAGGTTATCTTTGTCAAATGTTAAAATCTGTTTGGTGATCTGAAACACATAAGTGTGACAAATACACACAAAAATTAAGAACGCAAGAAGGGAGGAAATCTTTTCACAGAGCTCTACATGTTATATGCTACAAATGTGCACACGCGTGCACCTGCCATTCTTACCACCCCCATATGTCTCATTCCTCTAAGGTTCTGAGAACATGACATTTGTTGTTTGATACCTGTTGCATGAAATATGACACCAGCTACTTGAGATGAACACACCCTGATCCTCATCTGGCGAGGATGAGCAATAGTTTCACATGCCAGTTACAAAAACATTCCCTCGCCTTGCACAAAAAAGCATGGCAAAGATAAAATAACAGCATATAGTCGGCGATTTTGTGTTGTCGTAGCAGTTTTAGGTAGTCAGGAGCCATTTTTACATTCATTTTTTTTTGTGCCCTACAGATCTCAGTACTTCAAACAAAGTATTGTTTTCATGCACGAGTCCCGCCTAAAGGGAGAAGGCTGCCTAGTTCACTGGTGAGACCAAGGTTACTTGTATCTTTACCTGGAGGCTAGAATCTAGGTTCACTCAAGCACGAGAGGTGAAATTTAAATAACGGACCTACATAGATTCAGTCAATCTGTCTCATACAGTTGCAGACATGGTGAAGCGTAAATGTAGTTCATCTAAAGCTTAAACAAAACCTCAGATCACAACAAACATGTGCACAAATGAACTCATGTGTGACTGCTTTGCAGAAGAGATTAAGTGATAAAAACCTATTCTTGAACTTCCTAAAACAGAGTACAGTAACAAGTCTGACTACATTGCATTTGTGTACTAGGGTAGCTGACCAAGTGTTCACAGGGTAAAGTTATATTTGGCTAGACAGAGGGCCTTCTCAGAAATACAAGTGGCTATTTTTAAGAGCTGCTTTTACAATAGCTTCTCTAATTATGAATTCTTAGCCCCATGTTCATTGCAAAGGCCAAAACTTATTAATTTATTTTATATATCTCACCTTTACCTTTGCTTGCCTAGGTAAATTGTGCAATAAATTGTGTGCACAGAATACAGAATTATACATATTCCTGGTAACAAATCTTTTTTTTCCAGTTGCTGGACTGGACTTCCTGAACTTATTTAAGATGAGCGGTGTTAAATGCAGTGACTACTGTCAGAATTGCACTTTTATTCCACCTTATTATCACCACTGCTTCTTTGCATGATAGTTTTGTTTGCTTGTGTCATTAATAAAAAACTGCACACTCTGAATCATAGACACACTGGTGAATTTGGCATCTACATTTCTCTAAATGAGGACAAATCACTCAAACCAGGACATTGTGCTTGCTTGTACAAATGTAATACGAGCCAGTTTAGATAGTCATTTGCACTGCTATCTACAGTAAATGTGGCGTGGGTGAATATTGATAACGATGTATTCATAAATCTTATAGTGTTTGTTTTCCATCCCGCTCTTCATACAGTTTGGCTGGTGTGTCCCGTAGTGTCACGCTGGTTGTAGCTTACATAATGACGGTGACAGGATTGGGTTGGCAGGAAGCCCTGGCTGCGGTGAAGGTGGTCCGGCCGTGCGCTGGCCCAAACCTGGGCTTCCAGCGGCAGCTCCAGGAATTTGAAAAAACTCAAGCCGAACAGGTCGGTCGTAACAAAGCGAGCATATTGAAAGTGAAGCATCAAAAGACAGGAAGTTTACCCATGCAATTCAAGCTGTACATCATTGTTGTTTTATATGTAGTAAAATTGCCTACATTGCCTTTAACAGACTTAACTTTTTCTTCCTGTAGTTCAGAGAGTGGCTAAGGACTGAGTACAAGGACAACCCTTTCAATGATGAAGCTGATATACGTGACTTGTTTGATCAGGCATCTAAAGCCAAGGCTGAAGCAATAGAAGAACTTGCAAATGCCCCACCTGGAGGTATCTGATGAGCTGTTTTGATGAAGTCTTTGGAGGATTATGGAAAGATAACAGCCCTGTCTGGAAGTCCGTGTTTGTATAACAGATGGAAGGATTCTTTAAATATCACGGACATAAAATCCTGCAAGAGACTGTTCATTATTGTGTACAGTCCACAGTCATTTTTAGTGTTGAGTACTTGATGTTCCTGGTACTGTTTTCCTAACTTATAAATGTTCTGAACTGTGTGCTGTTATAATTTCATATTGTCAAATAAAAAAAATGAATTCAAATGTTTTGTGAGGTTTTTGGTCAGTGGGCTGCCATGCTGAAGGTGATAAGACATACTCCGTACTCAGTTTACAGCTCTGTTTCCTGGTTGTCTTCCTGTTTGTCTGATGTTCAGGGGAGGTCATGCATGGTGGCATCAAAAACACCAAGCTCGAGTTCTTCTAATCGGTCTTTTTGTGCAGGTGTCGCAGAGACTGTAAAAGCTATTAAAATGCATCACTTTCTTTTACCATGATGAGATTTTATATGCAGCAGTCTTCTACACACTTCAGATAGCTGGGGGATGAGCATGGGCAGCCACTTGATGGCGGTATTACTAACAAAGCCCTCCTATAATGAGCAGTATTTTGAATTCAACCATGTCTTTTCTTTTGACGTTAGTTAATTAAACTCTGTCATCATCTGCCTCTGCTAACAAATATCACATGAAAGACTTTGAAGGCGTTTCCATCAGTAGTTTTATTTGTGGAAAATAGGGTGGACCTGCGGACTTTTGCAAGTATAAATTGCTGGGGAAATATTTTTGTGAGCGTAGCTTACAGGTAATTGTTCCATTCTGTCCCGGTGTCTGCTCAGGGTGTCTCTAAAGGGATTCCCCACCGCAGCGCTGTGTGGGCGCCGAGTTTCACAGAAATGAACGCCCGAGCGCTTAACATCTCCTCTTGAACTTCTCAGAGCCCGACAGGCTCCTCCCTTTAACAAATTAAGATGAGATAACGTTGAAGAATAGGAACCCGAAAGCTTCAAAACAGATTTCAACGGCGGACCTGACATACTCAAAGGTAAGCAAGATCAGCGCGTTTCAAAAAGAAAATTCACACAATATCTCTCTCTCTCTCTCTATTTTTTTTTTCATCATGAAAATACATGAAAATATTTAATATTCTTTTGAGACCCCACAAGGATCAGTCAGGTGAAAATGTCAGCATTAAACTACATGGGCAAAAACATGAACTAGTTTGTGTAATAAGATTTTGGCATTAAATTAGCAGTTATAACTCTTAAACAATATTTTTATTTTTATTATTTTTTTAAACCCGCTACACACCTCTGTAATATTAGGATTAAATTCTTGCAGATGAATCATAGCAGTTTCTTTCTTTCTAATTTATGCACGAGTCTCAAATAAGTCACACTTCTCTGACTGAAAAAAGGAAATTGTGCCAAACGTGATTGTTGTATTTACTCACTTGAGCCAGATCACGTCCTTTACTTAAGACGTGACTGCATGAGGAAATTCTCTGCGAGCCTCAGCTCACGAACATCTTTCATTAATAAAAAAGCTGAATTTGGAGGATGACCTCTCGGTTTAAAATTGCAACAAAAAATGTTTTAAGTGGTTGAATCGGCAAGTTTATTACATAATGTCAGATTTGGGACTGAAACTTAGAATCAAAAATAATAAATAAGCTAGAACATTTACTGTGCCCACAGGTCTTATATGTGTTGAGTTTGATCTAATTTTATCTCAGTTTGCACAGATGAACCTGGATGAGGACAATGGCCTGTCAGTCAGTTGCGGCAATGGCAAACTGAGACAGTGGCTAATCGATCAGATTGACAGCGGGAGATATCCTGGCCTGGTTTGGGAGAACGATGAAAAAAGCATCTTTAGGATTCCGTGGAAGCATGCAGGAAAACAAGACTATAACAGAGAAGAGGATGCTGCACTCTTTAAGGTCAGACCATCCCATCTTTCTCCTCACAGTGCACCTAAAACATCTGACAATTGCAATTTGAATGCTTTGCATGAATTATTGGGGGGGAAAAGTATGAAAAATTTAAGCTACTAAACATGTACTATTTAATTCCAAACTCCTGACTTGCTTTGGCTTGACTAAAGAGGAAGTTTAAAGAAAAATCTCTTCACTGATTAATGCAGGCATGGGCGATGTTCAAGGGAAAATATAAGGAAGGTGTAGATAAACCAGATCCCCCTACATGGAAAACCAGACTACGCTGTGCCCTTAATAAAAGCAATGACTTTGATGAAATAGTTGAAAAAAGCCAACTGGACATCTCTGAGCCGTACAAAGTGTACAGAATCATTCCAGAGGGAGCCAAAAAAGGTAAGTATTACATATTGTTACATATTGTTCATGCAAAATGCTGTAAAGGTGCACAGAATTACATGAAGCACCACTTTTAGCTACCCATGTAGGACATGTCACATGTAGCTAGGAGTAAAAGTGTTCATGGTTGTATTTGGATTCCTGTGCAAATAGTACAGGCTAAAAGCATGCCATAGCCATACCACTGATTCACTTGCAGATACAGAATACTGCCACATTTCACAAAGCAACTTATATTGTTTATAGTCTATGGCAATTTTTTCAAACACATATGCACCACTGCAGTTGTGATGAGGCAGGAAGCACAAAGGAAGCCAAAGCATGTACCAAAAAGGCCGTAGTGCTTTTTTTAGAGGGCTTCGGTTACTAAGTGCAGAGTGCACACAACACAACGAGACGACCTCCAGCCTTGCATAACTAAGTCTCTGCCATCATACAACACTTTTTGTCACACCAGAGCAATTCTTGCAATCTGTACTAACATTTAATTCTCCAAATGAACAAGATTCAGATGAACTCAGTCATCTGTTGCACTAGCTTTGAAAATAACCCTGTCACTCAAATTAAAATAGCACAGCTTCACAAGTGTGCAAAGCGTACTCACAGTTCAACCCTGCCAAAATAAATTAGATTAGTGTGGTCTGTGACATATTGCACCTCACATATTTCACAGTTTTTTTTTCAATTCTGTGCAATAAAGCGTTGTTGTTCTGAATCTTTCTTTTTAACGTTATTTCTCCTTTATTTTTAAACTGATTATCTGGCAAATTCATTTTGGGGGTTGGATTTTTTTTTTCTGCATTTACAGGAATGAAGATGACCAGTGTGGAGGAGACCCCACCACATGCAAATACCGTTAGCTATATTCCTCCATATACATCCCTGCACAATCAGGTCAGCAGATTTTGTGGCTGAGCCTAGCACATACACAGGAACGAAATGTTTCGATTTAATGACATACTTTCTGAGTGACCACTCATTTGATCTTTCAGGTACCTGGTTTTATGGTTTCTCAGGAGAGAAGGGACTGGAGAGATTACCACGCACCTCCAGAACAACAGCCTCTTCCACATCACCACGGGCCACTTCCAGAGCTGCAGTATGGTCAGTGCCACTATCCATCATCAATCAGTCGGGCCTGGCCTGGATCACACTCAGAAAATGGTATGATATTCCCGTGTACACATTACGGTTTATGGATATGAGAGTCAGAATGGGCTAGACTCTAACACTGCATATGTCTATTTAAAATTTACTGCATTTTTCATTAATTTCAGTGATTTCTGTTCAAGACTGACTGATGTAAAAGATAAAATATAAAGGGATCTTCCAATTATGTCTTTTTATTTTGTGATGTAATGCTTTTATCCAGTATCTTAGTCATATCAGCTCATATGCCATGAGTTCTATGTCATAGGTAGGTTAAAAGTAGTTGTAGTAGTTTAATTACTTTCACTCAGAACGTTATATTTTAAGTGTATTGATATACCATTAATCAAAAGCAAATCTTAAATAACATGCAAACAAATATTTAGCTGCAGTATCTTTCTTACAAATTATGACATATACTTGAAGTTACCATCAGTAGGCAAACCTGGCTTTCGGGTGATTATCTGCAGTTCCACACTCATGTTATGGTGCGCTAGATGAGATACATTCTTCATACTTCCTTTGTTTCAAATCAGAGTCCAAAATTAAGTTTCCTGCCATTTTAAATTTTTTCACGCACACATTTTAATAATTGCACGCATTTATTTTATTTCATTAATTTCATGCAGGTATTCAGCTCTCCTTCCACACCTACTTTTCAGAGTCTCAACCGCCCATGTATGCAGTGGACCATAACAATGCCATAACAGGTAAAAAACTGTTTCAGGCCCATTTAAATGGACACTCTTACTAACTCACATGCTTGTTTCTAAATATTTGCTAATAAACACTAAATCTGTTTGTGTGGCTAGGTAAGAAACTACGAACACCTTACATTATAGATGATAGTATTTCCATTTTCTAAATCTCAGTACATGGAACAATCTATTTAAAAATAGACAAAAAACTCAGGGTTGAGAATATTTTGGGAAAGATTAGAGGGAAATGAGCAATACTCTATATGCAAAGAAAGAATGTGAAAGTTTTATTTAAGTTTAACATTTTATCAAACAGTAAGGCTCAAATTTTTATGTCCCTGATGTATTCTTTTCTCTTTCTTCCAGATTTTAGCCTGCATGTGTCCCTATTCTACAGAGAGACTTTGGTAAAGGAAGTTACCACCACCAGCCAGCAAGGATGCCGGATCACTTCTTCCTCCTCTCCCTCCTCTTCCTCTTCTTCTTCTCCATGCCACGAGGACAAGTTTCACAGTGGGGCAGAAGTCATTCTTTTCCCATTCCCATACCCTGAATCTCAGAGACAGGGTGCTGAGATGCTTCCTAACATACTAGACAAGGGGGTGCTTCTGTGGATGGCAGCTGATGGGCTGTATGCTAAGCGCTTGTGCCAAGGGAGAGTATATTGGGAAGGACCTCTGGCTCCATATATGGATAAACCCAACAAGCTGGAGAAGGAGCAGTCATGCAAACTGTTTGACACCCATCAATTCCTTATTGGTAAGTGGTATTTGCTGTGCTAAAATTTTTCCACCTACAGTACACAAAAACGCCCACGAAAAGTGATACAGTCCACCGCAATATTTCTGCTTTTGTGAAACTGTAAATGTTAACTTTCTGTTCTGTTTGTGGACCACAATGGTGAAAGTGCGCTTCAGGTCTTTCATTTAAGTTAGGTCAGAAAATCTTTTCACTGATTAATTTCGTTTTTTTTTTAAATAGGAAATGAAAGCTTCAAAAGTCTTTAAAATTTGCACAGAATATGTTAACGTCGATTTTCATGATGAAAAAAAAAAAATTCTATACTTATACACTGGTCGCCCACTGACAAATCTATTAACAAACGTATGCTCAGATTTGAGTGCTACCATGTAAAATCCTGGCTTTCTCTATAGTTTGGTAGTTTGATCTATAATGAAGCAATATAACAGCTCTAAAATCTGAATCTTCAAAGAAATAAGTAACTAAAGCTGTCTTATACTGTAGAATTCCCCCATAAAAGTTGGCAAAGTAGACGTATAACGTATAGCACAAACTGAATGCCATTAAAATACAAGTGCTGTAAACATATACCAAAGTATACTAGTAAAATGTGTTATTTTTGAGAACTGGTCTTTTTTTTAGTCTAAAACTCATAGTTTGAGGTGTTTTTATTCCATTATGCTGAATTATATCGCAAGTTTTTACAATATTTCTTGCAGGATAAAAGGATTTCATGAGTTTCCATTCAATCTGCAATTCAGATCATATGGATCATACGCACACTCATTTGCAATAGATATTTGCAGTCTATTTAAGCCAATATATCTTATGTTTGGTATTTTCTTTTGTCCTAGAGGATACTTATACTTGGAAAAACAAGCGGTCATTAAATTCCTTGAGAGGTTTGAATAATTAACATTATAATTGTAAACAGCTTCAGTTATTTAAAGCATGTCGATGGCTTTTGATCATATTGATAATGGTTTTGATAATGGAGATGACAATGAAGAAGGTGGAGAAGCTGCAGGTGGTGTGTCTGGGTAAGTCCCTCTTAAGTCTTGAGGTAGCATAAAGAAAGCACTCACATTCTCAGCAGGGGGCCGAAGTATGTGGAGTCCCCACCCACCTCCTGTGGTCCACCACACTGCAAGATAATGTTTGGTGTGCCATTTTACGTTAAATTTGCGTCATCCTCATCAGTAGTTTCCAGAAAAGTCATCATGATTAAGGAAAATGTCATGTTAGCAAAAAGGGTTTTTTAATGTCTTTTTAGTAGCCTGAAATCTAAACATGACATGGCTGAGCACATATTGGATTTTCTGTTTATTACACCTCATTTTTTTTGTTCATACTTTCTTTCCGTGTTCTTTTTGCTAACAGAACTTCAAGATTTTGCCCATAATGGTCGTCATGTACCAAGACACCAGGTGGTGCTATGTTTTGGAGACGAATATCCTGACCCACAACGCCCTAGGAAGATGATCACAGCACAGGTACATAAAACTTGCTTAAAACGGTAAAACTTTACCCAGTAAAACAAAAAACAAACCAACAAACAAATTCAAAAAGAACATTAACTGTAGGTGATGAAAACAGATTTTAAATTATCAATCAAACTAGTCTGTATTAATGTTAGAAAATGCATAATATTTTCAGAAAACAAGAGACCTGAATACCATCCTAGCCTACATGTTCTTTACATATTTGGTCAAAAGCATACTGACATTACACGTCTGACTTCCTCAAATCTTTTTTATTCCACAGAAATGTGCAAACAGCTTAAAAATTAAAGCATAAAAATCATTTAATGGCGTCAATGTAGTTAAACAAGAGCCTCTTCCGTGAGTGTGCCGATTTATGATACTGGAGCTAAAACTAAAGCTCAATTTCACTTGCTTTCTTAGATTTTATTTGTAATTGAAAACTGTCTGTTTTTTGGAAGTTACATGTTAGTTATATAACTAGATGTATAAACTAAGGTCAGCATCTTTCATTCGTGCTAAAATAGCAGAAAATGTCTTTTACTGGTGATTGATTAGCATGTTTTTACATGAGAGATTTACGTTCATAACGGCCACTGGAGAGAGGGAGTGATGGTGGCTGAAAAGGTGTCGATATTCCATTTTAAAATGAATAAACGAAAAATAATTGACGATTTCATAGGTCATTAATTTTGTTTTACAACAAATGGGGCCAATTTCCTGTTACTTGTTTTTAAAAACAAGAAAAAATGTCCTTTTCTATTAAGCTAGCTAGCTAGTTACCTAACCAGACTGATATATTATTTTGGACATTTTTAATATTAATTAGCGTTTATAGTCATTTTTGGGTGGGAAATCTCAGAAATAAAAGCCATAACGTCACCATTTTCCACTGGTTGTTTTAGTAATGGTCTTTGCTTGTATAGGTATGTTAACATGCGTGTTTTATACACCATCATGATCTCATTTTAGGTGGAGCCTTTGTTTGCCAGGAAACTCGTGTACTATTACCAGCAGAACAATGGTCACTACCTACGGAGCTATGAACACATCCAGGAACAAAACACCTCTCCTACAACTGACTATCCCTCTTCCCAAAGACCTCTGCAGCATATTCAGGAGTGACATGCGAACAAAAACAAACACACACACACACACACACACCGACAGACAGACATACATACACATGTACAGGACTGTGAATGTAATGCTTCAACTTTTTATCATGGCTTGTGACTGCAGTCCCGTGTACAGTAAGCGGTAGAAACTGTCACGTTAGCGAGGGGTAGAGATGGGGAAGACCCTGTTTTCACTTGCACACCTATGCATCGTAGTCTTTGTGTCTGTGACTGTGGAGTAAGTTTTTTTTTTTCAACAAATATTATTGTGACAGTGTGAAGGATGCGGTTTGTGGGTGGGGGGATGAGGAGAGCGGAGGGCAACTGAGACAGGAAGTACTAGCACAGGTGCACAGGAAGAATGGCCCCTAAGACAAACACTGATATGGTAAAGCAATAAAACACCATGAATGAATAGTTATTTAGTTAGTTATTTACAGGTAACAGCTAAAAATGTGATTCTTGGTCTTATGCAGTTAAGTGGCACTGAAGACAATAGCCAACTCTACTTCTTAGCACAATTTATTTCTATATTTGACTACAATACTTGATATGCTAAATAACAGTTGCTAGATAGGGAAGTGAATCATAAGATAGTGTAGCCCAGTGTATTCCCAAATTCTTGGTTTTATTGATAGAGCTGGAAGAAAGTGAGAGAAATTGATAATACAGATGCACAAAAAGCCCAGAACACTGGTTCTCAATCTCAATCTGGTTCTCACACGACCCCCGTGCAAGATGTTGCACGATAATCTAAGGGATCAAAAGCAGATTGCTGATATTTGAGTTTCTATAGAAATTTTTTAAAAAGTTTCAAAACAGCCTTGTTGTAACCATGCACTCAAAACATCATTTGAACCCTTTATTTCCCTATAGGAAAAACAGAGTGATACAGCATTCTGTATTACAGACTTACAAACCATGCTGTGGTTCATGGGCTGTTCTGCTGCTGGTGATGATTAGCAATGAACTAACTGAACTGAAGGAAGCTGACTGGAAAAATCACACTCATCCTGTAAGTTGTAGGGAAACTATACCTGTTCCTCTTGACCTGAAACTAGTGGCCTAATAAGTAGGAAGGAAAACTACCTTTGTGGTCCGAGTGCCGGTTTACACAGGGAGGAGTTCTCTGTTTCCCATGCCTGAGGGTAGATTCTGACACACAAGATGGCCAACGAACTGGCACTTTGTGAATCATTGGGCAGTATAAAATGAATAATGCCAAACTGAGTCGAGTGGAATTCCTCATGTTGCTGAAGCCATAGAGGTTAATCCTGAAGGAGGAGGAATAAAGGTTTTGTTATGTTTTTCTTCTGTTATCCAGAGTTTCAATCTCTGCATTTAGTTCCTTCACACTTAAACCACATTACTTTCACAATGGCTTCAAACGTCTGACCAAAATTTTTGTTTTTTTCAAGAACCATAAATAATTTTCTCTCTTAAAGATCTATCTCCTGAAATTGCCTGATTGTCTGCTGCATGAAATTTTGTTTCACGTTACTTCACAGTCAGAAATGTCACATAATCAGAATCAGTCAGGTCAATGTACAACGTGCCGTTGTGTGTGTGAAGAAGCACATGCGTCCATGTGTGTAGGTGGGTACGTGTGTGTCACACAGTTGCAGAATTACTGTTATCTGGAAGTGACATTTATGGACTCTGGACAAAACATGTGACTCCCCCACCTACAGCATCAGTGACTCAAACACAGACACACACCCTTTTTGCGTCACAGGTTACAGTTACAGTAAAAGCAAACTACAGATAAAACCACACGATTTTGTTGAATTATTATTGTACACATTTTTTATTAAAAAAAAAAAAGATAAGAATCAGATATTAACATGGAGATTATTTTAATATAAAACTGCCATGAGAACAAATTTATTTTGGAATAAACTTGTAATTTTTAACTACTCATGTGTACTGTGCTTGTTTCATGTTTGAGCTCCCCACATTTGCCGACAAAGAGAGGATGAATAAAAGTCACATTTGGTTAGAAAAACAAAAAAAAAGAAAAGAAAAGAAAAACACATTCACACATTTGCCATGGTGTTTCCCCCTTTGCAGGAAGCCACATAATTTTTAGTCAGGCTTCAGTTTTTCCGCCTTCGTGAGCCGTTACTCCAAGTCACATTGTCTAAACTCGCAGCTTGAAGCTCTGGAGCTGACAGTTTAGTCAGCTAATGCCCCAGACATTGTTTAAAAGACTTTATAGAGGAAAATGAAACCACCAGCAGCACATCAGCTGCAACACTTTCTCCAAAAGAAAGTGATTCTGTTTGTTCCGTCTTGACTCAGTGACTTAACGAATCTGACTGTGCTAATAATGCAATAGGAACACAATATAAACAAACTAATACTTGATATTTGTAACCTCAAACTTGACATTGCAAAATACATCACAGCAATCACTGTAACACTGTTGCGAAATTATCTGTGATACATGTGTGCATCTGAAATCCTTGGATTCTGTTATTCAGAGTGACAGGATTTTGGCTGTGTCTCAACAGTTAGGGTTTATTTTTAAATTTATGTGAAAAAAGACATCATTTAGACAAGACAAATAAATAGGTCCTCACCCGCTAAAAGTTAACAATGTTTTGCTGACATCTGCTGGTTGGTGTAGGTTCAGTTAAAAAAAAAGCTATTGGTTTATTCTGAAGAACTAGCGTCAGAAAAGTCAAAAGATAACATCAGCAAATAAACTATAAGAATAAAATTTAACCCTTTTTTTTGACTCCATTACTATGTAACTTTTAAACACCTGTCAAACTGCAGGCATGATGCTACTCAGATTACTTAGAGTAACCCGAGTTGCTGTAGTCAGAACACACACCGACACACGTACACGTGCTATGTGTGCATGTGTTTTGGCTGTGTTTTTCTTTAGTCTGAAATTTTGAGATTTTTTCTAAAATGCGCAAAAATGAAAATATTTTAAAACGTTTTTTGGTACTCTCAAAACTGTTCTTGGTCAAATTTTACCTTTATATATTAAGACTGATTTTAGATCAGCTAAATGTAGGTCAAATCAAGGAAAATGATAAAAATGTAAAATTGTATTTTTTTTATGGGACAGTGGTGACACACATTGACACCGTTTGGCTGTTTGAAAGATTGTGGGGGAAATCTCAAAACAGTGAAATAATAAGAATCATCATATATGGGACACATAAGGAAAAGAGAATATACAGAAATCAGAGGGTGCCTAGAGACATGGTGCCTTTGACACAGACAGTGTTGACATATGTTGGTTCAGTGGTTAGTGTTGTTACCTCACAGCAAGAAAGTTCCTGCTTCAAATCCTAGGGGCCTCTCCATGTAGAGTAAGCATATTCTTCCTGGGCCTGCATGTGTTTCAGTGTTCCTGGCTCTGAGCAACAGGTAGGTTAATCACAGTGGTGATTGTACACCGCCCATCAATATGAGGTAGATAAAGTGCTTTGAAATGTACAGCTGAAGTTTGACTTTTAGTTAAAAACACTTTGAGTGGACAGAAGAACTAGAAAAGTGCTATATGAATGCAATCCAATTACATTTGGACCTGCAAGCACAAGCACCCATGTAAATAATACTAATAATTTTAGGTTACCTAAAATTCAGCTCAAATTCAGAATCAGACCCAGATCAAATCAGAATTGTGTTTGGAAGGATTGTAAGATTGTAAATGTGCCTGAAATGCCATTTCAGTGAGTGTGGGGAACACATGTACAAGCCCCACATAGTCCCACCACGACGGCTTTCAAAGTACAGACTAGTTTGGAACAAGCAAGTTTTGTGGTCTGTTAATTAATTTTGAATTAATATTGATAGTTATAGTAATTAATAATTGGGTTTTTTTTTTTATGATATAGCAGTGTTTAACATTTGTAATGGTTAGACATTGGTTGTATAATAAACCCCAGTTCCAGACCCAGAATGTTCAGTCAGATCTATTTAAATCATTATGTCTGTTATATATTTATATCAGGTAAAACAGGGCAGATGTTTTTCTCCAAAAACAAATACTATAAACCATAAAGAAAACCACCCTCACTGGTCTCTGAAACATTAACTAAGATTAATCATCCATTTATTAATGGCAGATAAATTATTACACACATTCTAAATAAATCTGTAGTTAAAAATTTGGTGTATACACTTATTATGAGGTAATTCTTGGGGTGATACTGTGAAGGCATGAGATATGAAAAGCGTTTAAGGGTTAAACAGCCCTTGCGAGCCAACAACCAGTTGGTGTTGGTAGCAAATACTATGACAAATTGTTGACAGATTATCATTTCCACACTATCATGGAACAACACAAGATAGAAAAGCTGTGTTAGGGGAATATTATATAGATTTTAGTTGCTATTACCATGCCATTTATTTTTCTTTGTTTTATGATTATTATACCATATTATAGTTAAAATAATTTTCTGCCTCTGTGCTACAGAGGGCATGGGAATTGGCACCAATAAAATCTGTATCAGCGCAATTAATCAGTTCGAATTGTTTTCAGATGCCTGTGTTTATGTGAGTTGCTTCAGACAACGCACTTGACCCAATACATTATGATGGCAGGAAAGCAATAACAGTTGTCGGATAAGGAGCAGCAAAGTACTGGAATACAATCATCTGATGAATTCAGACAGATAAGTGTGGATAAGCAGAACAATGTGGCGCATCTGGCAGTGATGCAAAGACTGTGCTGTCTATTTAGTTTGGCTGGCAACTTACAAAAGCTTTGGATACAAAGGATGTCATGCTAAAATGTCACTAGACAAAGTAGGAAATGCTGCAGTTTCAACGTAATCTCCGGAGGCACAGAATAAACAGAAAAGATGAAGGTTTTCAAGCTTAAACAAAGCAGGGGCTTCCAAAATGATTGGGCACAGAAGAAGGTGTAGTAAAATACATGACCAGCAGGGAGTGATATATCATTGGTTGTCTAATTGCTGTCTGCATAGAGCTGTAGAACCTGGGACTCTGTTATAATGCGCATGCATTTGTATGCAGAATTATTAATTTTCTGTACACATTTTTAAAAGTGTCTATTACCTCAGTATATTTAGATTCATTAATAAAGCCTGCTCTCTGGATTTGATGCCAACTGTTAAAGCAAAATATTGATGTTCAGGCACTTATATGTTCTTGCTCTCTGAGCAGAGACTCTTTGTTTTATGTGTCAAGTGACAAACAGGTCCACTGCTGACAGAGAGACAGAGGTGGTCAGAGTGACAGCTCCTGTAGGCCTTATTGCGTGAGAGTGAGCCAGGCTGTTCTCAGACTCTGTGTGGTCTGGGTGTGTGGTCTCCAGCTGACAGGCAGGGAGCAGGACGGGAGAGCCCTGTAGAGTTTCTATCTGTGTGCATTTGTGTGTGTGCACTCATATGTTTACACTATCCAGAGTCAGGACCAGTCTCTCTGTAGCCATGGCTTGACTAGAAAGCTGGGCCTTCCACCACTTCGTAGTCCTGGTCTGAAAGATAAACACACACTGCCACCACTTTGACATGGCTCATCTAAGGATTTTTTTTTCTGTGTGTATACTTATGGGGCCCAAGAAACCTTTAAGTTAGCAGGTCTTTAACTGCAGTCTGTAGTATACATGCATGCATTTTTCAGAACAACACACACACTGATAAGTGATGCCCACATGCTTGCTCTCATTTATGCTCAGCCTGAGGAAGTAAGACATCTGTTTCCTGGCATGAGACTTGATTTTGCATGGGGTATTTGCAAGAAAAGTCATTCAAACTAGCTTTTTTCCCTCTATTTGTTCCCTGTTTTTAACATTCAGAGAAGTTTAGGATGCCGCTTTATTTTTAATAAAAACAAATCAGTGTTGTCATGCTCTTCTTCTCATGACAGAGTGTTATTTTTAAATGTAGAGGACTTTATTGAAATGACAAAAGCAAAACAAATAAGTCAGATTTTATTGATCACAAGATGGAATTTTGTAGACCTTGTAAAACCTCTACACACAAATGCACGTAGCATAGTCAACCACTGGGCTACTCTACAGCTCTATGCGCCTCTCCCACAGTGATCTCAGGGGAACGCTTTGTAATGCAGCACCACTGAGAACGCGCCATGAAAATATAAATACAACGTCGGCGCATTTCACCCATGTAAATAAACAAGGCCACCCAAATTTCCAATTAGTGCTTGTGTTGAAGGCAGGAAATGGAGTAGACGAGAGGAGACCACACCTCCTTTTTCTAGCCTCCACTCATGAGATGAATCCAGGTCCAGGTCCAGGTCAGAGGCATGGGGCAGTGGCAGAATGGACGCCTCTGGAAACACAAAATTCAACCCTCCACTTGAGCCCGTTTTTCCACATCCTCCTCACACTCTGTTGTACTCCTTTTCGCATTATCGCTTAAGGGTGGGACTCACTTAAGCATCCACAAAATTCAGATATGAGATGGGATTTGACACTTATGCCTGTAAAATTGCCTTAATTTGGTAATATGGAAGATTATTTGGTTCACATGTCTTCACCTTGCAAACATTTAATGTACTTCATAGTGAACAGCCAAGCTTTGCACCCGCTTGCTTTGTCAATCCCATCATGGTTATGAGGTGATTCCTATCTGGCTTAAATGAGGCATTCTCACTGTTTTCTACAACTTCTTGGAAGAGCAAGGCACAGTTATTACGCAGCTGAGCCCCAAGACCACCCAGGAGATGCGGTCCAGTTGTCAAAGGCAGATGCAGGGTCCTTATTGTGATAAGAAAATCAGGCCTTTACTAAGGAGGGATAGTCCTTTGGTAGTGTGGAGATTTGCTTGATAACTCAAATTATCAGTCAGCAAACATCATGGGGCCTATTAGCTAACATAAGCACATCTTAGTGTAATTACCCCAGAGAGTCAAAGAGCTGTGTCATGAAAGTCACTTTCACTCCAGATATGGTTGTAAAGCACATCACATTGTTTCTTAATGACTATAATTCAGTCGGAAAGGGCAGAGCTCAATTAGGGAGTCTGAGAAAATTGTGCTGAGGTTTTAATTTTTTCTGTATCCATGCAAACATACTGAGTCTTGCTTGGACGGCATCAACAGAGACACCCTAAAAGTCAGTTGTTGGAGCAGATCCTTCAGCGTCCATCATCCATTGTTCGGTGTTTATGTTTGATTGGTCTGTGACTGCAGTGTCTCTTCCCTCACAGGCTTCCAAACAGCTATACAGGAAACAGGCAGTATAAACATGGTGCTCAGCAGATCCTCTCTTGCCTTGACTCTGAGCTGCAGAACCACAATGTAAACACATGGAGACACAGGCTAGTCATTTTAAAAGTGTCTGTAAAACTATGAACCATCACTCAAACAGAAGTTTTACCAGTTCCTTGTGAGAGTAACAGATTTCAGAAAATTATCCAGAGACAGTGTTTCTTCTTTTTGTGTCAGTGAAATGCAGCGGGCACTTCTCTGAAACACCATGCCGGGGCTTTGACAGATTTCTCTTGTATTTTCTAATGAGCCAGAACAAAAGACTAAAACCACTGAAATGTTCTGTGTGGTTATACTTCTGTGCATTGAGCCAATTGCTAAATGCTAAATGGACTGGTGCTTATATTGAGCTTTTCTACTCAATTTTAGGACTCAAAGCACAAACTGAATGTACAAATACTCAAATGTTATTTTCTCACAATGAGAACACATTCTAATGTTAAGCTCTTTGGAGGGTGATGTTTATAATTGTACCATATTCAGCATCTAATGTGCAAGTATATAAATATTCATGGATTAGTAGTAAAAACAAAGTACAGTTAAGTTTTACTGAAATGTCCATTTTGTGGGTAACTAGCTAAAAACCAAAGGTGTTAAAATGAATGGTAAAGGAAGGGGGCTCTCTTTTTCTAGGAACCATAAGGAAAAATCTTTTGAGATCTTTATTTATAAAACCAAAATTTCAGGCCTGCCCGTGGTGATAGAGGGGAAATCAAGGGGATAACTATTTCCATTTTAATTCATTCTCAAGTAATTGTAAGTGTATAAATTAATAGTTGTTGAGATATTTTAGTTTTACCATAGATCGATATTAAAAATAGAGATAACTAAGAACTGAACTGTTTATAGATCCCATAATGTAAACTATAGGTCAAGATTTATGAAACATAATTATTACCTTAAGTAGACAGTCTATCTGGCTTATCACTCTCTATGTCAAGTCAAGTCAAGTCAGCTTTATTTGTATAGCACGTTTAAAAGACATCAAGTGTTGGCCAGAGTGCTGAACAGAAGGACTATGTAATCAAATAAAAGAAAGAATTAAGATAAATGAGGTAAAAAAAAAGATTACAAAACATCCATATATATATATACACACAAGCAAACGCTTATATACAAATGTCTATACAAGTACATATGTACATGTACATCTGTACATACATATACATACATATACTCTGTGTTATGTCTTGTAATAGTGCTGTTTTATTAAAGAAGAACTGCACTGTTGCAGTTATGTTCTTCAAGGTATAAAAGGATAGGCTGAATTCTTTGCACTGTTACTGACCTTTTATTAAATGATACTTCCAGCTTTTTGGCCCGCTTTAACATTAAGACCTATGGGGAATGTATTTTTAGCAGCACTGTCGTAGTTTTAACAACCCCGGTCAGAACAATATACTGCAGATTGGTAAAGCAGGGAAACACCCTGGTGCTGGATTAAACGGCCGCAGCAACAACATTGTGATGTATTTAGCTAAACAATATTCATTTGCTGTATGATGATAAAGATCACTGTTAAGCTGGTTTGTCAGTGTAATATGAACAGAGCTCTTGTGCTCTAGTTTACAACAGTATACAGTAGTTTTAATGAGTTTTTGGACTTAATGCAGCTCCTTGTGCACTGCATCTGCAAAACTTTAGGAATATTAAAAACATGCAATGTGTTGTGGCCATATACGCAAAAATAAAGCTTGTTTTTCCAGTGTAAAATGTAACCACTACTGCCAAGAATTTACTGTGATTATATAAAGCAAATTTCAACTTTAGAAGTATTTTAAAAATAGAAATGATTAAATTTGAGTCTGTAATACATGTTTTACTGTTAATACCACTTATACGTTTATCTATTAATTATTATTATGTTGCCTGGTAGAAGAAAAAAAGCAAAAAGCTTAATAACTGAAAGTACAAATATTATAAAGCAACTGACATGAAAAAAGTATTATTGCTGTTTGGTGTTAATTTTTTTAATTTTCTAGATCTGAAAAAAAAACTTCACAAAAACAAACAAACAAAAAAAATCCCACTACAAATATAAATAAACATGTTTCCTCTTATTCATTGTCTTTGTAGGTTCTTAGTCATCCAGGTCATGGTAGTCGTGAGCGTGAGCATTAATTCTCATCAAAATGTTTCTGCTTGATTCAATTTAATGCACTCGAAATTGCCTACATTGGTTCAGTTACACTTTAAAACAGCAAAAAAAAAAAAATTAATAATTATCATGCGGCCAACTTAGAGTCCAGAGAAGCAGAAATACTTTACTGACAAGTCTGCCATGAAATGCATTCACAGTTTTTCCTCAGTACTTAGAATTTGTTTTTTCACCCTGTATGACTAAATGCAGGTTTGATTGCTTACTGCTAACAATAGCAGTTTTTACTTGTAAGATTTGAAATAGGAGTGTGACATCTGTTTCTTTTTGGATAACATATAAGCAGTTTATTCTTTTAATTCATTAAAGTAAAAGAGCAATTTACTATAATAACAGGTGAACTGTACAAGTCATTTTACTTCTGGACTGCTCATAACTTGAGGTGGACTATTTATACTGTATAGTTCTAATAACTGCTATTTGGTCAGTCTTTTCCATATTCTACAATTTTCCAAGATGACTCATAAATATAACAAACTAGACAAAATAACAATTTTTTTTGTAGGTTTAAGGCTACACAGTTAAAAAAGGGGTAAATATTGCACTTTCATTTAAATTTAATTATTTTTTAACATATAATGTGTAGAATTGCAACATTTTATCTGACTTGATTGTTTCAAGATCACCTATTAATTGAGTTACAGTAAATTTTGAAAAACTACTTTTTGCTGTTTTTGGCTCTTTGTGAAATAAGGTAGTGTAAGGGTATCTGCAACAAAGGCCACTTTTGATCTTAAACTAGACAAACCAACTGTGTGCAGTTTCCAAGGCTTTCATTGGGCCCAGCAGGGGGCATGTTTTAACACATTATTTCAAACTATTTAAAAATGGGGTAAAAACATACTGCATACTTTTGGTTTTAAATCACAAAAAATAGGCATACATTTTTTTTGTCTTATTCTCTGAATGGCATTCAGAGAATTACTTGAAAAGGATGGACATACGGTTGTTTTCATTTCTGGGTACAGCAGGCAATGGAATATCAGACGTTAATTAGATGTACACAATAAATGACGTTCACTACACCACAAAATATGGGATGTTTGTCCTGCCCATACAAACAAATGGAGCCTAAAGAGCATATGAATTTTCCATAGTGGTGGGAGTGCAAGTGTATGTGTGGGTGTGTCAGAGTCAGTATGCCACTTCAGTTTGGACACAACACTGGACCTTTGATCTTCCCACTGTGTCCCTGCCTGCCTCGCTGTGGAACAAACAAAGCTTATCTGTATACTACTAGGGACACAATCTCCCCCTAACCTCACACTGACGCAGACGAAACTCCAGAATTTACCGTGAAAGCTCTTGTGCACTGTTTCTCTTTTTTCCAAATGCCTTCTGGTTGTTGTCAATTTAAAAATCCCCCTGTGCTAGATTAACAAAGCCCTTTTTAAACAAGCAATGAAATAAACTCTGTCTTTAGAGCACATAAGTTTTATAAAATGTGACCCATACTGTGTTCAACATGACACTGCAAGTTTTATGTGAGGTGTTCATTTTATTAAGCAAAAACAAATCTCCAAAGTGACAATCCATTTTGGGTTTAGTCGCTGTACTAGTGCACACATTAACTTTGTTTAATGTACGACAAGATTAAAAAACAGAAAACAAAACCAAACCAGAATTTACAGCGAACCCTGTCTTTGTAAAATATAGAAATGTAACACAGTAACCAGTTTCATCCATAGAGCATGATCTGTGGACTCAGTAACAGTTTCTAGAAAGGGATACTGCCACTGAAAAAACTAACCTCAGGTACTGAGGTTGGAGGCAGAAATTGATTGATTTATTGGTTGATTGATTGAGTTCACTCTGGTTCACAACAAATTAAACAAGCTACAAATAAACTGACTGATGAATACTGACCACAACAGGACAACTAATGTGCAAACAGCCTTTTATACCAAACTGACTACAGTGATTAATCTAACTGTTGTCACCTGATGTCAAGTTATTATGCAAAATCAATTCAGAAACATTATTCTTTCAGCCATTTCTTTCCAAGGTTTTAGAGAATATTGTTTTTCGTCAACTGAAATATTTTCTAGATGATAATGGCATCCTTAAGGTTTTTCAGTCAGGTTTTAAAACCCTTCATGGCACAAAATCTGTCATTAAGGGTCTTTAATGACACACTTCTGGCATGTGATTCTGGTAACCACGTTGTTCTGGTCTTGCTTGACTTACTGCTGCCTTTGACACAGTAGACTACAATATCCTAATATCTCATTTAAATGATCTAGTGGGTATTGGTGGCACTGCAGTTAATTGGTTTAGGTCTTATTTGGGGAAATAGAACTTTCTCTGTCAGCCTTCTCGGTTCCGAATCATCTTCTGCTTCTCTGTCATGCAGCGTCCCACAGGGCTCAATTTTAGGGCCACTGCTCTTTTTACTGTATTTATTGCCTCTGGGTTCCAACCTTAGAAGGCATGGGATCTCTTTTCATTATTACGCTGATGAATGCCAAATTTATTTGCCATGAAAGCAGAAGGATGGCATCTCCATAAAACCTCTCTTGACATGTCCAGATGACATTAAAGCTTGGTTGGCTTTAAACTTTTTAAATTTTAATGAAAAGAAAACAGAGGTGTTGATGTTTGCACCTAGTGGTCCCTGTGAGTCCCCCTCTGTTGATTTGGGAGTTTATTTTAAACCTGTTATTACTGACCTTGGTTTTAAGTTGGACAGTGATTTTAAATTGGACAGCCAAATTAGAGCAGTGGTGAAGTCCAGTTTTTCTCATTTAAGGCGACTGGCAAGAGTGAAACCTTTTCTTTCTAGTCAGCACTTTGAAACAGCGATCCATGCTTTTATTTCTTCCCGTTTGGATTACTGTAATTCATTATATGTGGGGGTCAGTCAGTCGTTGCTCTCACGTCAGCTGGTTCAAAATACTGGTGCACGACTGCTAACAGGCGCTCATAAAAGAAAGCATATAACCCCTGTCCTGGCCTCACTGCACTGGCAGCCTATGTCTTTAGAGTTCATTTTAGAATTCTTATGGGTTTTTTTTTTCAAATGCTTTCACGATCTTGCCCCGCCTTACCTCTCTGAGCTTCTTCATCCCTGCACACCCTGTCAGTCTCTTAGGTCAGCTGACCAGCTGCTCCTGGAAGTACCGAGATCCTGGAAGAAGCTCAGAGGGGACAGGACCTTTTCTATCGTGGCTCCTAAATTATGGGATAACTTGCCCTTGCACATTAGAGAGTCCCCTTCACTTTCCACTTTTAAAACACGTCCTAAAACCCATTTTTATTCTTTGGCTTTTGCCTCAGTGAGACGTAGTTTCTCTTGTAATGAAATTAGTTATTAGCTGATTAATTAGTTATTTTACTTTTTTCTTTTATTTGGCTTTTATTTATATCTTATGTAATTTTATTATTTAGTTCCAATGTACAGCACTTTGCGTCAGCTGTTATTGTTTAAGTGCTTTATAAATAAAGATGATGATA
>VVHJ01057807.1:0-21367 GCA_015107715.1 Tylochromis polylepis | reverse complement strand
TTCAGATTTAGATTCCAAGTGTTTGACATAATTTAACAACTGAATCTCAATTTGAACAACTTAAGATGAAATGTTAAGAACACAAACCATCTACAAATACATTTAGAGCCATTTTCAAATTTTAAAGTAATTTCAAACTCAATTTCATGCTCGCGTCATCTCCAAGATCCAACTGTGAGACATCTGACTGCTTGAGTGTGACCACTTATAATATGAGAAATGATTATGTTACACACTGATCAATAATTATAGTGTTTGCAGTGTGTGGTAACTGGCTGACAGTCTGATAGCATTAGGCTGCTGTCCACAGAGTCAGAGCTAGAAAGGTGCATTATATAGATTTTATTCTGAACTGATAATAAATATGCATGGTAATCGCAGTCTCCATCTTTACACCTTAACGCACGAATGTCTGTAAAAGCGCTCATGTTAAACACAAAAATAGGAAACCAACGTCTAACTGGGATTTCAGTGTTTGTAAAAACGTAGACTTCTGCAGATTGGCTTACTCCACTTTGAGCTTTGTGACTTTATGAATGAGGGAATGAATTGGGGTGTCACACAGCAGGTTCATGTGCAGGAGGAGGTTAGGAGTCAGAGAGAAACTCAGTTTGTTGAAGAAAACCTGCTTGCTGCCAAGTTAAGTTCACAGACTTTATATATAGTAATCGACTCAGGTGAAGTTAGCCCCTTTCTGGAAACAGAAAGCATTACTGAAGCAGTGCGAGATCATCTTGACACAACAGCACAAAAAGGCAGCCAACATCCAAAGAACTTTGAACGTTCTTCAAGAAGACTGGACAACTATTCCTGAAGACCAATCAAATAAAAGTTTGCCTAAAAGCATTCTGGCTATGCTGAAGAATAAAGGTGGTCATACCAAATATCATCTTTCAAGCATGTTAGAATTGTGCAGACTGTTTTTGCCTTATGTAAACACTGTTCCCCCCCCCCATGTATGATTACACGTTTCAACAGATCACTACACCCTTTTCCCCAAACAAAATATGAAGAGATGAGGAAAGGTAAAGACTTTTGCACAGTACTGCAACATGTCTTTATTAAAACAGTCAAAGGTGGATAATTTAGCAGCCTCTATTGGTAAATAAACAATTTGCATAATTTATTTAAAATAATGATTAATGTTTTTGTCCCAATTTATGCATTTTAGTATGTAACAAAATATAAACCAACCTAAAATATAAGACTGAAAATTCACTATAAATGATGTCAAAGCTTCAAAAGGTCTGACAGAGGATATTTATTCTGTTATTCAAACAGTTACTTGATAGGTGTCCATATTGATTTTTAATTTAATTTGTAGTTATTAGATTAAAAACAAACAGAAATTCCAGTATTGCTCTTTAGGTTGTGAAAGTAAGTGTAATCTCTGCTGCATCTTCCTCTCCCACCCCGCCATCACCACCAGTGCATCCACCGCTGGGCTCCATCTATTGGCCCCTATTGGGAGCCTCAAATTGATCTTTTCCTGGTCTTGCTTTGGGCTGTTTTGGCAATTATACTTGTATGAAGCTATTGAGAAACAGCCTGAAGCCAAAATAAAAATCTTCATTTGCATCAGCGTCCACTAAAAACAAGCTGAAACTTTACAGCTGGTTGAAATGCACGTTCACGTTTAGTCAGACTACAACAACACTGTCTCCTTGTGCCTGCAACAGGAAACCACACAATGTTTCAACACTTCCTGGCTAACAGGTGGCTTTTTTGTTTTCTCGCATACTCCAATTATGCATACATCAGATAGCTGAAGTGTAAACTCACCAGACCAGCGATTGGAGTAGACAGCCTGTTCACTCTCTTGATTATTCCGGGTTTCAACTGATTAATTAGGCTGCGAGTGAAGACAATTAGCAAACAGATTACAAAATATTCCAGCCACAAAAGATAACTGGTAAACAGTCCTTATTTTGACTTCCATTGGCAGACGGCATTTTAGATAAAGAACCACAACTTTTTTTTTTAACCCATCATCCTAAAATAAACTTCTGGGTTAACCAGCAAACATCAGATTTGTGGGTCTGCACTTGTTATTTAATTTATGTGTGTTTATCTTTGCTTACTTTTAAGGATACTCAACAACCTCCAGACTGCAATTTTGGATGCTACCGTTTTTAAAAATTGTTTCAAAGCTGCTGAAGGCAAGCTGGCAAATTAGCCTGCATACACTCACTAATGATAGGTCTGCATGATAATTATCTTTTGAAATTATTTCTTACAGATAAAAGTCTGACCACAGTAAAACTGCAAAACACTTAAAGTTTGAGCATCATTACTTACTCGCAAAGCAGGACTCCGTTCTCTAATGCGGCACGGAAGTCACTGCATCCAAACGACTTTCCAGTCACTTCCTAAAGTGGGGGGAAGAGTTTAAAAAAAAAAAAAAAGGGCATTTCAATTATTTGTGTTTCTTTGCTTAATGACTTTTTTTTGGGAAAAGTTGAAGTTAAGAGCGCAATTAAACACACAGCTGGAGGTCCAACAGAGTTTACAAACACCATCTTTCCCCCTTTTGCAAATGAAAAAATACAGGCTGCACTGCAGCATGTATAAATTCATTTTCAGACTCCTTTTGTTTGCTTCTTGTTGTTTTGGCAGTGTGCCTTTACTAGAAAGAATGAACAATAAAATGGATCAAAAGCATTGGGGAAAAAAAAAAGGGAAAAAAAACCCTCCATAGAACTGACTGGTATGTTGTCTTGACCAGAACCGGTTACATCGACACACCAATCCAAATGTGCTGGGAAAAGCTCGATTGACAGCAGCTCAGATTCACATGTGCTGCTAATGGATTACCGCTAGATGACACACGTCCAGAGGTCTTTTCCAGTTCACGTCCTTCTCAATCAGAGCTTTTTTGGCACAAAACAATGGACCCACAGCCTATTAGGCAGTGACAGTCGGGTTCTGAACAAGAGTTCAGCCAGTAAGTAAACA
Organism: Tylochromis polylepis; assembly: GCA_015107715.1. Lineage (NCBI taxonomy): Eukaryota > Metazoa > Chordata > Actinopteri > Cichliformes > Cichlidae > Tylochromis > Tylochromis polylepis. The sequence goes on along the minus strand of VVHJ01057807.1, from coordinate 18,412 downwards.
GAAATAAGCATGACTGTATGTATACGTATGACTGTATATAATTCATGCTACATTTTAGAAAGGTTCCAACATGCTTAAAATAGTATCACATGCTGCTACAATACTGACACCATCAGCCTATATCTACTGTATAAACTGGTGTAAACCAACATATTTTAATCAATAGTGTGCCAAGTACTTGCAGAGTTCAACTATTGAAAAAGATGTCCTTTATACAGTCTTTGTAAAATGCACAAATATTCTAATCACCCAATCACAAGGCAGCAACTCAGTGCATTTAGGCAGATAGACAAGGTCAAGAAGACTTAAGTTCAAACCAATCATCAGAATGTGGAAGAAAGGTGACATGGTTGATGGAGCCAGATGGAGCTCTGAGTGTTTCAGAAACTGCCGATCTACTGGGAAAATCCCAGCAGATCATCTTCCTGTGGAGCTCAGGAAGAATAGCAGTTGCTGTGGTAACGACTAATGGGTGCCTAAATAATGAATAATGAACAGGCATCTCTATGATTTACAGAGAATGGTCTGAAAAAGAAAATCTCCACTGGGCAGCAGTTCTCTGGGTGAAAATACCCTGTTGATGTCACAGGTCAGCTGGAGATGGCCCGACTGCTTCGAGCCGATAGGATGGAAACAGTAACTCAAATGACTACTGGTTACCACCATCAAGGTACGCAGAAGGTATGCTTTGTATTAACAGTTTAGGCTGGTGGTAATGATTTAATGGTGTGGGTGATATTTTCTTGGCACACTTTGGGCTCCTTAATACGAGCTGAACATCATTCAAACGCTACAGCCTACCTGAGTATTGTCGCTGACCATGTCCATCCCTTTGTGTCCACCGTGTGCCCATTATCTGATAGCTCCTTCCAGCAGGATAACGCACCATGTCAGAAAACTCAAATCATCTCAAACTGGTTTCTTTAACATGATAGTGAGTTCACTGCACTCAAATGGCCTCTGCAGTTACCAGATCTCAGACCATTAGAGCATGTTTGGGATGTGTTGGAACAGCAGATTAAAATCAAGAAACCGTGTGATCATGTTAATACAAAGCAAAATCTCTGGGGAATGTTTCCAGCACCTTATTCAGTCCGTGGCATGAAGAATTAAGATTGGTATAACTTGCTTTCAAAACAATACTAGCAAGTTGTACCTAATAAAGTGGCCAGTGAGTGTATACACACCACTTAGTGTCAAAAACAACTATGCGAAAAAACATTAGGAAGCCATAGTTTCGGTTGAAGTTAATTATAAAGACAAAAATATACACACTACCTCTTGTAGTTGTTGCTGTCAACTATAAAAGTACATTAAGTGAGTTGGATAAGAGCAGCTGAAATATTCTCCAGCTGCCACATAAAAACAAATAATTACAATATATCTACAGAGAAAAGCAGCCATAAAATGTATGTAAACAAGCATTCCCACAACCACTCAAAAGTTGTTTTTGCTCTGAACAACAAATATAGCATAACCTATGGAAATGATTTGACATGGCAGGAACAAGAACAAGGCAAGCGGGGTTTTGTAATGAGGACATAAAAATGGGACTATTAAGGTTCGGCTCCATAACTAACATGGGGCCCCAAAAGGCTATTCTTCTCACTAATTAGTCCCCCCAGGAATCCACAATTACAATTCATTTTTAGTGGAATCGGGTGCTGGGTACAGAGCGAATGCATCTCAGTGGAATCAGACAAATAATGCGGCGCAAGGTTAACACAACAACACACAATGTGGCTGTGCCGTGGCATGCCGTCTGTTCTACAGCATCAAACGGGTAACGTGGTCATTTTAATGAACAATAGTCCCAGAGAAACCACAAATTAAATGAATTTTATCCGTGTGCAACTCGCAAACCTCGCCACATTGCTTCATTTATCTAAACAGAGAGTCTCTGAGCCAAAAAAGGATCAAATGACCCCGGGTGGGAGAAAAACAAGCATCATTACATGTAGCCTTTAAAATAATGTATTATTAAGAGCTGCAATGATCTGCCAATTAATCTGCAGCAAGTTGCTATCAGGAAATAAAGTAGGAATTTTTAAAAATGCCAAACAATCATTGGTCAAACGTGGGGTTTGTTAAAAATTTAATAATAATAGAAAAAAGGAATTGCAGTCAATATGTTTCATCTTAATGAAGAGATGATGGCGTTATTCTAAACCAGGAGAATACATGCTGGGCAGCAGGATGGGGAATCTTCTGCTTCTCCAAGAAATTATGACATCATATCGAATAGCCTGATTCAGTATAATTTCTCCTCGAGTACAGCAAGCATTTTCATGATGTTGCTGCCAGTTCTGTGCCAATGATAAAACAGTATGTGGATGCTTGGCTATATGGAAGCTTATTATCCCAACCTGTAGCTGGAGATATTAGCGCCAACACGTTCCCATTGTGATCTGGCTCAAGGAACAGTTTATGGCACCATTTCCTTGCTTGGGAGCAGCAAGCCTCGCTTTACTCCTGTCTAACACATACATGCCTCATCACGGTTCACCCGTTCTGTCATCCGTCAGCACAGGAAAATAGACATGCAAAATTGGCACAGGCTTTCTGCCAAGAGACCCCTACACAAAATTCTCATAATGATCTACTCAGACACAAGTGACATTAATGGTCCCATTTAGAGTTGGTCGACATCCAGTGCCCACAGTCTACAAGTTGTAGACTGTGGTTATGATTTAAGGATCAGAGTTTCTACGTTTGGACAGGAACAGCCTTAAATAACCTAGAAAATGCATCACACTGAAACCACATCCTCCACAATGCATGCAAGGCAAAGCCTGCCTACACCACATGCCAGGGTAGCCTGCAAAGTGTTACATGTAGCAAATTTAACCCATGCCTTATATAATGTCAGCACACTGACAATAAGGAACAAAAATCAAGTAAAGCATGCACATTATTAATTTCCAGCTTCTTTTAAATATTAACGATTTATATGCCTTTCCTGCATTTGAATTTACCTCTGAAGCCCTGAGACCTGCAGTCAAATATTTTCTTCTGAGCAAACAGACTTCTCAGATAGGGTTTTTTTTTTTTTTAATGACACTTACTTGAGTCTTATCAAGGTACAGTTTGCATTTGAAACGAAAGATTAAGTATGCAAAAGATGCCACACTTGATGTTTGAGAGTGTAGAGCCTCAGTCAGTTTAAAAGGGTATGAGTTTTCAGTGCGCTTCAACGATACAAATTATACACAGGTGCTTTTGCGTGGCTGCTTCTGGTTAAATTGTTAGACTTCCTGTCTTCACAGGGGGTTAAAATAAAGCGATATCAAACCTTCTTAATTGCTTGTAATTAATTGTCTGCAATTAGTGAAGAGAAGCACGTCTTAGAAGTAAATAAAAGGAGAGGAAAGAGTGAAGAATTGAACCTGCAGCTACCTCAATCCAGCGTTTGGCCTCGTTGAATGCGTCTGTACAGCTCACACTGGTCTGCTGACGCCACTCCATCTTAGTCTTCTGAACAACTCTAACAAGAGGGCAAAAATTGGCGAGAATTCGTTACATTTACATTCATTAATTACGGAGCACGGAAGCCACGAACCTGCAGCAAGCCTATCAAATAAGGTCCATTAGTATAAGCAAGCGCGCGCGTACACACACCCCACCCCACACACAAAACCATGTCATGTCATACTTTAAGAAAAGGCACACGCACAGTGATAGTTTCTGCCTGTTTGGTCACCTTACGCTATGGCGTGGCTGCTCACCGGTGAAAGTCTTCTGTTAATTGACACCCAGTTTAACACCGGACCGTCCGTACTCCTGCCACCCCGGAGCCCATCACTGACAGGTTCCGCTTATTGGATGAAGTGTAGCGGAAGGTCTCCGCCCACTACAAAACTTTCAGGCAAAGTTTGAAGCGAAACCAAAGATGAGCAGTGGAGGGGAGCGTAGACTCTTCAGCCCCCTGCTGGCCAGCAGCTGCACTGCACCACCAGGAGATGAGGTTTTAACGTTTCAAATACTGAAGACGTGAAAACATTCACACAATCATTAAGTAATTAAAAGAGTATAAATAATAAAAAAGGAGATAAAGACAGATAAATACATTAAATAAGGTAGTTTTTAGCATATACATCATCGTATAATGTTTTATCTTTACATATCAAGCTTTTTTTTTTTAGGTGGAATTCATTTCCCAGTGTGATGGCAGTGATGCAGTTCTGATGGAGAATACATCAAAAAATTTTTGGACTGTTATTTTATTTATTTATTTATTTTTTTACTTGCTCACTTGGCCTAAAGTAGAAAAATGAAATGAACTGTGTCCAAAGTATAAAAGCACCCCATTGAATTCTCACTTTGTATTGGTGCTTATTTTAGTTGCATTTCAGTGACACCATTGAGATTCTATAATCTAACACCTCAGATGTAACTACATCCATTCATCCATATCCTTATCATTCCAGCAGCTCGAGCTGGAGCTTATTCCGTCTCTCATAGGACATGAGAAGAACGCCTCTGGATCGGTTGGACAGTTCATGACAGGAAAGGCAGACAACCGCTCACACTCACATCGGCGACCTATTTAGAATCACAAATTAGCCGGGTGTACATGTCTTTGGACTGCAGAAGAAACCAGAGCACCCACAGGTCATCCACACAGGCAGAGGGAGAACATGCAAGCTTCACGCAGGAAGACCCCAGGCAGACAGTATATTCAAAATCCAGACTCTCCACTGCATTACTGTGCCATCCACATGACTACATACCAAATACAAACTATCATCTGCAGAGCATTCAGTGGCACTTATTGAGCTTGCTTTCTCTCTTCTAGTTGATCCAGACATCAAGTTCGATCATACAGTATGCAGAATGTAAGTCATGTAATCCATTAACTTCAGAAGATGGCTATATTTAAATGGCAAATGTGCAAAATTATATATTTGCATTAGGTACTGATAAAACATAATCTCCTTCTCTTCTTTAATTCTATTTGTCAAAGTTATTTCTGTCAGTCTCTGTAGCACCAGCCCTCTGCAGTACGCAAAACATGACAGTATCATCAAGGGCAGGTCTCTTCACCAGCTATGTCTATGAATAGGAAATTGTTTTTCTTTCAGCTTTTTTTTTTTTTTGCACATCTGAAAGCATAATGAGAACAGGGTGGACTGGCCTCATCTTGTATTACAGTACGTGCTTACTCCAATCTAATTTTCTGCCAAATGCCCAAGGAGGTGGACTGTATAGGAAACTGTGATGGAATCACATAATTGTAAAGTAAAATTAGGTGCAGAGGTGTAGGACACTGTAGAAAACTTAATGAGATGCCTATTAAGAAGAAAGAACATTATGTGAATCAATAATCTTCACACACCTTCCACTTATTACCTAAACTGGGAAATTAAAAGATAATTTCCTGAACCACCTGATATGCACACAGAACAAGAGGGATTATCTTTTTTCCCCACCTTTGTTTTTGGGCTTCAAACATAAATCCTCCCTCGCCCTTTTGTAAGAATTAAATAAGGCTGTTCTCAGTGTTCTGATATTTCACAGAAGCATTTTCACACTTTAAAAATGCTGTGCACTGACCATCTTTAGAAATACACTCAAGGATACAGCCACAGACATCAATTTTCCACTCATTTTTGAAAACAACAGGAAACTTAGAAGCAGTGGAGACTGAAAAGGCTGGCTCTGTTTCTGGACATCAGAGAATTCAGAGTGATATTTATTTACCAAAGGTTTTTCACCTTTTGTGTGGTTCCTGATGGAAGCTTGAATTACTCTAGGTTGTTAAATTCCTGCCCCAATGAGGCTTTATGTAAGATGCTGGCCACTGATTTATGTTCTTCATGAATAAAGTACTCTATCCAAGATGAAAAACAACAATGATACTACACAACCCTTTTCACAAGTGCTGTACACTTGAAAAAGCAGAATGGCTCATGATCTTTATTACAGGCATGAGGGTTTGTTGCACATACTGATCCACTGATTAGATAAGGAATAGGATTATGAGCCCAAGTACGAACTACTCATCAACTACAAGGCTGTAAATAACATCACTGGTCCTCTGATGATCCATTTACATTGTGTACATAAAATGATAAGATGTGTGCTTATTGTGATTGTTCAAGAACACCTGCCCGATAAATAGATTAGAATAAAGCCCAAAAGGCTCAGCTCTTTAATTCTAATATATGCTAGCTGAATGTTCAATGAATGTTTACAGTGCATCCAGAAAGTATTCACAGTGTTTCACTTGTTCCACATTATGTCATGCTACACCCTTGATTTGTTCCAAAATTGATTACATTAATTTTTCACCTCAAATTTCCACACACAATACCCCATAACCACAAAGTGAATATTTTCTGCTTGAAATTCTTGCAAATTTATTAAAAATAAAAACAAAAATGTAACCTGTACATAAATATTCAGTCTTTGCTCAATACTTTACTTTTTACAACAATTACAGCCTCAAGCCTTTTTGAATATGATGGTACAAGCTTGGGATGGGAAGCATCATGCACATGCATTTGCAGATCTCTTCAGAGATGTTCAATCGGGTTCAAGTCTCAGCTCTGGCTGGGCCACTCAAGGAGATTCACAGTGGTCTCGAAGCCACTCTTTTGTAATCCTTGCTGTGTACTTAGTCTAGTCTGGGGTCTACGGCGCTCTGGAGCAGGTTATTATCAAGAGTGTCTCTGTACATTGCTGTATTCATCTTTACCCCGACCCTAACTAGTCTCCCAGTTTCTGCTGCCAAAAAACATCCCCACAGCATGATGCTGCCACCACCATGCTTTACTGTAGGGATGATATTGGCCAGGTGATGAGTGGTGCCTGGTTTGCTCATTACATGACGCTTGGCATTCAGGCCAAAGAGATCAATCTTTGTTTGATCAGACCAGACAGTTTTGCTTCTCATGGTCTGAGAGTCCCTCATGTGCCTTTTGCAAACTCCAGGTGGGCTGTTATGTGCCTTTAACTGAGAAGTGACTTCTGCCTGGCCACTCTACCATACCGACCTGATTGGTAAAGTGCTGCAGAAATGGTTGTCCTTCTGAAAGGTTCACTTCTGTCTTTAGCAGAGCTGGTGGTTACAAACTTCTTCATTTTATGGAGGCCACTGTGCTCACTGGGACCTTTAATGCTGCAAAAGTTTCTGTGTACCCTTCCCCAGATCTGTGCCTCAATACAATCCTGTCTCGGATGTCTACAGTCTGGATGTCTTGGACTTCATGGCTTGGCTTATGCTCTAGCATGTACTGTAAACTATGGGACCTTATATAGACAGATGTGTGCATTTACAAATCATGTCCAATCAATTGAATTTACCACAGGTAAGAATTTACCACAGGAGCCAGAAAGAAAAACCTCAAAAAATTTAAAGCTTTCCATTTTGGATAAAGCTTAAAGTTACAGCTTCATCAGACCCTGAACCCTCCCTGCTGTTATTCTGTTATAGTCTCAGACTGCTGGAGGTCTTCCCATGATGCACTGAGCATTTATTTTCCACTCACCTTTTCCACTCCCCAGGTGTTTATAGACCACTACTTAATGTCATGAAATTGGGTCTTCTCTCTCCAATAGTGTGTGTTTTGTGCTGCCTATATGATTGCCTTTTTTTTTTCTTTTTGCTTTCCCCTCATCCCCTAACTTGTTGTGTTTGATGGCTGATCTTCCCTGAGCCTGCTTCTGGGAGAGGTATCTTCCTGTTATATGGGAGTTTTTCCCTCCCACTGTTGCCAAGTGCCTGCTCATAGGAAATCATCTAGTTGTTGGGGTTTTCTCTCTAAGACAGTAGATCGTTACCTTCCAGTATAAAGCACTTTGAGGAGACTGTTGATGTGTTTTGGCCCTGTGTAAATAAACTGAATTGAATGTAAAGATGTAATGCCTAATAAATTACAATTAGTACTTTGAGTAATCACTATACTGAAATCACTGTAAAATGATCCAGAAGCATATGATGTAATAAGGAGTCAAGATATTATACTAAATAAATAATATATACATAATTAGTGTAATTATTTTTTTTGGAATGAAAAAATAAATCACTTAAAAAAAGTTGTTTATCGTTCAGTTGTTTGTTTGGTTTCAAATTTTATAAGCACAATGCCTTTACCAATCTCTCTGTCTGTAAGTCCTTTTTTCAAATGTGTCCTGTATTTAATGATGCATGAACAGCTAAATATGCCAAAAAAAGAGAAAGAAAAAGTACTGCAAAAGTAATGCATTACATTTTACTTTTGTTATGGTTTCATGTGAATGCGTCAACTTATCATAGCCAATGAACTAATCTGTTGCACTGGGCTGCCACTGGGTGTTGCTGTAACTCTACATCTGCATGGCTCAATTGGAGGGGGTGGTTCAGGGTGGATGGAGGGGACGGGGAAAGGCAGAGTGAAATGGACAATGACGACAGTCTGATTTGCCTCCACATGACGCAGTTATTTCCCATATTTTCCATTTATGTGTTCCCCTGGGTCCAGTCCAGAGTGAGGTTAAGAGTAATGTGATGCCGCTCAGAATACTCAATTTTCAATTATACCCACCATCATTACTGTTGTCAGAAGCTGCAAAGTCTACAGCTAATATGTCCTCCATAATTTTTTTTTAATTTACAGGAACTGAAGAGAAAACCAAGGGGATTTTGTACTAATAGAATATTCTCCTTCTTTCAATGTATTATTTTATTTATTATTTACATTACCTCATGCTGTTTTTTTAGTGTCTCAGCTGAATTTGCAATGGATTACTGTTTTATGTAATATGTTTATACATAGTCTTTTTTAACATAATTATCTAATCAATCATGAACTTTAATTAATTTATTAAGGTGTGTCATCTTAAATAATTTTTAAAAAGTTTAATGTTGGTAAAATATATAACACCAATGGAAAAATGCTTCTCTCTGTATGTAGCTCACTCTCTTTGTTGCTCAGACACTTTTTATCAGGAACTTCATCTAAATTCATCATACCTCCTCCTCCAACAATTAAACCACACAGTATTGCACTGTTATTCTCACACACTGCTCATGGTGGAAACTGGTGGCATCAACCTGATGTGTCTGTCTTCATAACTAATATACTATATATTGGCAATTTTACACAAAGAGTGAGAGCTTTACAGTAGTAATGTTATACTTGGAGTATAGACTGCATTAGTGAATCATTAGGGTCCTGCACTTAAATCTGAGATCATTAGCTGGAGGGTTTGCCAAGAGTGCTCTTCTGTGAACTGCATAAAAAGGCAGAGAGAGGAAGAAGTTTCCCCTTACAAGTGTGGAGATTGTTTACATATTTTATCCAGATAATCATGCATACTGAAATTTTAAAAATGCATTAATTAATTTAATAGATTTTAGGTTTTTTCTTCTTTTGGTGTTGCCACCACAAATTCATTTCTATATATTTCTTTCTCAGCAAATGGAAGAAGACAGGTTCAGCGTATTCAGGTGTTATCCCACCTAGCCACCTTACCAACCTTTTGCCTTTATTTCCTGCTTAAAAAAATTAACGAGTTGTATTGTATAAGAGTACAAGTATTAAAGTTAAAATGTTATGACCTTTTCTTTAGGCACTTTAGTACTATGACCATAACGATTACAAGAAAGCCTTAAAAAGGTGACAGTTAATAGACACAAGAGTGGCTGTTAAAAACAACTTACCTTCTTGTCTTACAAATAACATATTAATGATTTACAGATTAGTAAAGCAGGTTTAAAACACTGATCTGGAAGTTTTGGTGACTGAACACTTCCACTTGTTTTTATAAAGTGGATTAAATCATAAAATAGTGAAATATTTCCACAATTACAAAATATTATTCTATTAATTTAGCAGGTATTTCTGCCAAAACAATTTAAAAAAAAATCATGATAATCCAGCTTTAATGATTCCTTAACATCAAGGTTTAGCCATAATACAGTCTGGCTTCTTCACCTCCTCTGCCCTCTCTTCCCTACTGTCTGGTGTATGTTGTCTCTGCCAAGGTCTGAAACACTATCACAACAGGATGTGGGCTGGGATAACACTGAGAGTGCTTCCTCTGCAGTGCCAGTCACCTGGGAGATTTTCCAATTATCATTGCATTTTAATGTAACTTCTGAGTCTCCGGCTGTGCTGCAGCTCAAAAGAACCAAAGAGAGGGGGTATCATGGGCATTTGAGGGAAAAGGCAGGATTGATCTTATTTTGTCTTACTGTTTGCCTCTAAAGTGGTTTTGAAGTATAGTGCCCTTTAATGTAAGGAAAATAAGTAGCTTGTGTGTCAAGATGTTACACTCTGCAGCAGTGTTATCAACATAAACATTTTTTTAAAAGGAAGATTGCTGCAGGCTCCTCTTCAAGAGTCAAAATGATTAAAGGGTGGGTATCTGGCTTCATAGGAAAAAATTCTACAGAAAAAATTAATTAAACTGATGTTCAAATCAGTTTAATTACCAATTCAAATAAAATAAGTACAAGCAGACAGTGGCATAGGAACACCAATCTAAGCTGGATTTATTATTATTGTGATATATATGCTAGCAAGGATTTCAGGGCTAAGTGAGACTTTTCTGTTAGCTTCCATTTATTAACGAATGTTAATAGCCTACTGCTTATCTCCTTACATCACGAACTGGGCCATCTCAAAAGTTAGGAGGGTAGACAGAAGTGGAACCACATGCAGACCAGCTTTATTACAAGAAAAACGAGTAATTAACCAGAAGTAACACAAAGAGGAAGACCACAGTAAGTTGGAAGTACTGGCAACACAGGAAGGGAGACAATCCAAACAGGCCAAAGGGAAGGACTAAACTATCTGTATGTGGTCCAGAGTGACTGGGGTTGAGACACGGGTGGAAACAATCAAAAAACAAGTCAAACTAATGAGGGTGGGAACTCACGGACAAAAGACATATGAGGAAACGAACTTTAAAAGTAAAATAGGAAGTAACCCATAAACAAATTAACACAGAGACATTAGACTAATACTAATACTAAACATGATAACAGAGACACGTAACACAAAAGGCAAAAGACGACCAACAACTACAATTTTAACCCCTTCACTACTGCCAGCCCGAAATAACTATGCTTTAGCATTCTGCCAATACCTCTTCCACAACAAGTTAGCTAAAATATAGCCTTTAGCATCAACTAGCCACATATACTTGGTAAAATATTTAATTTTTAGACTAGAGGAGGAAAAAATGGATTCACTACCAACTTCTCTGGGTTATCAATTTCAGCTGGGTGGTGCACTTTTCCAGTCACACAGAGTAATACGGTTTTGAAAAGCATTAGAAGAAGAAGCGAAAGAGGAAGTAAGATGCAATCAAAAAGTTGTGGGACAACCCTGGATCCCTGGGACGTGCCAGTGACGGGCAAGCAACACAAAGTAAGCTTTTATTGATTATTACAATGTTGACTGTATCGTTGCTGTAAACATGCTGTGGTGATTTATTGATTGTCACTCTATATGTGTTTTGAAATAGTTTTGCTTGGGGTGATTGCTGACCAGCCTGGCAGTTGTTACTGTTTATATTTATCATGGTCACACGAAAAAGTTTCAGCTGACTTTAGTGACTGCTGCTATTAATTAGTCTGAGTTTGTTTGCATTGTTGGTAATTGATAATATATGTGTATGTCTGATGTGGAATAAGCATACTTTATTTGATAAATGTGTCTAGCAGAGTGCTGTATTGAAATTCATCAGTCACCTGTAATTATAAAATTTCATCAGTTTGTTATGCAGTTCAACCATCCTTTGATAACGGCCTTGTTGCATGTACGGGTTTGGTTTTGTCCATGTTATGGCTCATGTTTTTCCTCTGAATCTTCATCTGCATTTAGCAAATCAGAGCAATATACCCACATTTAATTACTGCTCTATCCTACATAACTAATAACCAAAGTTAAAAGTTGTAAAAGTAAAAAAAACAAACAAAAAAAACAAGGATCAAATTTATGTTTTTAAAAATATTGATATGAAAAATTAAATATGGCTGGACAGGACGTAGAGCTTTTTATAAATGCAAGAAATGGCACGTATACATTTTATTTACAGTTATAAATTTGCGGACACAGGAATTGTGAATGGCACATCATGTATGCTTTTGTAGTATAATTTTTGCTTAAAGCCTTCATCACTGGGAAGCAGTAGATGATTTGCAGCAGACATTAATACATGTCAGAGCAAGAAAAGCACAGCTGTATTAATTGACTGCAGCTCACTTATGGGATGCCTAGCTTTTGTCATGGTTTATTAGACCTACTGTTGGAACTGAGTCATCCTTAAGTGCATCTTTGTTTCCCGTAATGAGACTTTTGTGAAAAAAGGTCTCGACTCATCCAGATCTTTTCCCAAATGTGGTTACTATGATGTGGATTTGTGATAAGATAAAGTAATACCACACACAGTATTAGTACATGTTAATATGCAATTTATAAACACAGAATAGTTTATTCTTCATTTATAAGTTCATATATAACATGTTTATTGACAGTACTTTTATTCTTTCTAAATGGTGGCATAACTGTTTCTAAATAAAGTATTGCATGAGGTACAGATCAGTTATTTAGGAGCTATTCATGGGTCATGGTATCATTTAAAAAGTCTGCATAAATACTTAATAAGTATTTCAAAGCATATTTGTTTATATGATGGTTAAGTTACAGTATGCACCAATTCATGGGCATTTCTCAAAAATCCAACCTGTATAAAGCAGGGATTGTTATTGTGTTAAATCAAGCAATACTAATCCTCAGTGGCCATAATTAATTTAAAATAAAAACTCTCAAAATAAAAATACTACTGTAACACATTAGTAAATAAATATATTGCTTTGTTTACTAAAGCACTATTTTTGGTGCAGAAGTTCTAGTATATTCTACCTTTTTTTTAAAAAACAATTATAACCTCTTTTTACCTTTTTATTTAATCAGTGATTGTGATCATAAAACATCAGCAATGTAAATGTTTATCTTCAACTTATGAACTGAATAACACCACAACATCATATCAATTCATTTTGTATAACTAAGGTTATAATTTTGAAGTTATTATTAGTACTAACGGTGCATAAAAAGACAGCGGCTGCAGTTGCACATAGTGTAACACTTAACACAGTACAAAACTGCATTAGATGAAGGATTAAAACTTTATAACAGTGAAATTTAGTTGATTAAACATTAATTTAATTAATGTTTTGTGTAATGTCAAGTTAACCCATCAACACAGGAAAATCCAAGTCACCATGGCTTGCATCAACGGTGCTTGTGAAACCTCTATTAAGAGACGCACAAACATTTGATGCATACCTTAATCAAACTGTTTTTAAAAGCTGAAGGCAATGATGTGGAAATCACACAAGTCAATGAACACGTATTTTACTCACAGCAAAACATATATAATATAATATAAATAAATATTTAATATATGAAACCATATCAAATATTTAAACTGAGAAAATGTACTATTTTTAGAAAAACATTTGGTGAATTTAAATTTAATGGCAGCAACACATCTCAAAAAGAAAGTGTGACAGAGCCGTGTTTACTACTGTGTCACATCCCCTTTTCTTTTAACAAGAAAAGTCTAGGAATTGAGGAGACCAGTTGTTGGACTTTTAGGAGAGGAATATTGCCCTACTCTTGTCTGATCTGAAGATTATATATCATATAAACTTTTCTGGGTTTAGGCCAGGTCAGCGCCCAGACTCTTCTACTATGAAGCAATGCTATTGTAACCGATGCAGTATGTGGTTTAGCATTGTCTTTCTGAAATATGTAAGACGTAGGCTTTTGAACTTTAGCCCTTCAGTACAGTGGATGCAGTGTCCATGTTTTCCAAAAAGAATTTCAAATTTCAGTTTGTCTGTCTACAGAACAGTATTACACTTTGCCTCAGTCCATTTTATATGAGCTTTCGCACAGAAAAGACGGTGGTATTTCTAGATCATGCTCACATTTGGCTTCTTCCTTGCATGACAGAGCTTCTGGAAGTGTTCCTGAGTCTGTGCAGTAGTTTCCAAGAGACGATCATGCCTGTTTTTAATGCAGTGTTGCCTGAGTACCGGAAGAACTTGAGATATCCAATACTGATTTTTGGCTTTGTCCCTTGAACACAGAGATTTCTCAGGATTCTCTGATTCTCTTTCGATTACTTAGATATTCAAAGTTTTCAGATTTTCATGTTGAATAACTGATTGTTGAGGTTTTCTCTGTTTTACTTTGTTTTACCTTACAATATAAAGTGTATAGAGGCAACTGTTGTGACTTGGTGCTATATAAATAAAATTGAATTGAACTGAATGAAAATTATTCTGAAATGTCTTGATGCATGCTCAGTCATTCAGGTAAGTAAATCCCAAAAGGTTGAGTCTGTTCATCTGGATGTAGTGTTTTCAATGGGAGAAACGTTTCGCCACTCATCCAAGTGACTGAAGACTGAAGACTAGAGAGGGAAGAAGTCACTCCCATTGAAACGCTACGTCCAGATGAACAGAATCAACCTTTTGAGATTATTCTGAAATTGTTCCACAATTTGTAGACACAGTTTTTCTTTTCAATACAGTAATTTCAGCCAAAGCAGCAGTGTATGAGTTTTTGTCAAATGCACAGCACTGTATGTAGTCCTATTACAAAATGCGCTGTATTAATAAGAGAGATTATACTTTAAAGTGCTTTTTGTGTAGCTGTTTAGAGCCACCAAGGATAGGTGGGCGAAGAATAATGCGGACTGTGTAAGTTAAATGACACCATCTGACTATAATTACAGACAAATTAACGTGTTGCTCTACTCTTATAGTTTGTGGCACACTTTCAGCCGTATTTTTTCCAGTTATAACCCTGGTGTTATTAAACTGTCTGAGACCGAGTAAGAAAAATTAAAAGCCAGAATTTAAACTGTTAAATATGCTAACAGATTTTATGTCAAGTCCAGGATTTGCTGTTCTTGGAATTATACTGCCATATAGTAGGCTTTAAATCTGCTTACAGCTGGCATGAAAGGGTTCAGGAATCTTTAAAAAAAACACAGATACCCTCTTACTATCTGTGCAGTGAGGTCTGATGGATCTTCCAGGAATAATGCCAGTATTTTCCAAAGAATTGGTCACAGTATGTGGTGGTTTTGTATGTATGCGTTATCGCAAAGATAACTTGCTCTGTGGAAGAATAGGTGTGAAGCATGAGTTACCACAGCAATATAATGTACACTGTTGTAACCCTGTAAATCTGAGTTACTCCACTAAGGCCCAAATACTGCATAGTAGTAGTAGTAGTAGTAGTAGTAGTAGTGTCGGCTTCTGGTGGGTTTTTTTTGTTGGGTTTTTTTCAGCATATTTCATGTAAAATATTTAGGCTGCACTTTTGTGCACATTATCAAGATAAACATTTGACATTTTTGACAAGCTTTCATTTTTTAAAAACATTGTGGCAAATATATGTGCAGTTAAGCAGTGCAAATAATTATTATACATCACAACAATATATTATGATATAATGAATGGTCAAAAACTACATTAAACAATGTACCCAACAAAACAAGCTGATACCAATGTGGCAGTTTATCAGCCTGAAAACAAAATAAATGCATGACGAAGAGGACCTGCACTGAAGCACAGAAATAAAAACACATATGAACTTCTACTTCTTTTGTTTTATCATTACTGTTTAGAAGTCTTGTCATTCATGCTTACGAGTTGGCATGTACAGTAAAGATTCATGTGGTTGTACTGAAGTCCATATACAAAGACAGAGAGTGGTGACATCTCTGAGTTAGTGGGCAGAGATTAATGCAAGGATTTTCTTGTGAGAGAACATGTTTGGAATGGTGATAAAGGTGCTGCTCCTGCTCTGGGACAGCAAGGAATTGATGCAAATTCAATATGATAATAGAGGACCTGGGAAGAAGAGTAGAGGAGGCACTAAGATGCGTCAGCACCTTTGGTCTGGGTTTAGTTAAATATAAGTCAATATTTATTTTACTGTTCCAGCTACAAGAGTTCATCTTTGAGATTCAAAGACAAATGATTCATGCGAGATGGTCAGCCAGTAATACAGTGCACAAAATAAAAAGTCACGCACATTCGTAGCTGTCTAAAAGACTAAAACACAGTGCACAGCACATAATAAAAGATAAATCGTTTTCACAACACACACTATTTCAATACTTCAGTTCATCTGTATCACTAAACCAGCACTAGAAAGAGTCCTTGTGGCTTGTACTGTAGTACATTTTTTCCTTCTTTATCCATTATATTCTGCAGACCAATTTCCAGTTAATTGTTGGTCTCCCAGCCACATGATCACAGGCTTTGTAGACCTGGCTGACCACAAGTGTTGGTAGTTAGGATTGTTCTGCACAGAGGTTTGTGCTTTGTGAAATGTAGTAATGTAACACTGACACATTGAAATTGGCCACTTGCTCCTATGTGGTACTACAGCACTCTTTGCTGCTCTTAGGCATTTTTACAAGCTGTGTATTTAACATGTAAAATGTTATGTGTCACTGTATAATGTATATTCTAAAAAAGATCTGTCAACCAATAAAAATACCTTTTTTTCCCCCAAGTACGAACTGAATGATGGCTCTGGCCACACAGACAGCATTGCTGAGTGAGAAGAAAGGCAAAAATGCAGCACCTACCTTCATTGCATTGTGACACGTTTGTTGGCCCGGTGAAGGTGGTGAGACAGAGAGCTCTCGCAGAAAAAAGCAGGGCTGCCTGACAAAAAAACCCCAAAACCCCCACAAAAAACAACCCCAAAACAAAACAGCTAAACCTAGCTCAGTTGCTACAATCCAAATGCTAAGGTAATATTTACACCCATCCTCTGAAGGGCAACAGTGAACAGCATAAAACTATTGGACAGTAGTTATAAATAATACATATTAAATTGCTTTGAGTGCTCAAAGTAGAAAAGCACTTTATAAAAACCAGTCCATTTACCATTTAGCAAATCAATCACTTTGTTTCTCTGAATTAATGAATCGTACATTTTTCTTGGTCATATCACTGGAATGAACACTACTGTACTGTATATGCATTTACTATCTGTTTCCCATATTGGTCAGCCCTATGATTAACAGTAGTCTGCTGTGATTGTTTTTTTGTGGGCATATGTACATCTTTGAATGGCTACAGAAAATCCAGTCACTGGTCTGTTGATTATCCCCAAGACTTACCTTGTGCTATTTGAGTGGTAGAGAAAAACTTTTTCTACAGTCCTTTATGCTGATTATGTCTGAAAAAGGTTTGAAAAAGGGATTCATGAATCGGCTGCGTCTGTTTAAGTGTACACTCACGTCATTAGGTATACCTTGCTAGCACTGGTTTGGATGCCTTTTGCCTTTAGCGCTCCCATAATCCTTTGTGGCGCATATTCAACAAGGTGCTGGTGACATTCCTCAGAGATTTTGGTCCATACTGACTTGACAGCATCGCACAGTTTCTGCAAATTTGTCAGCTGCACATCCATGATGAGAATCTCTCATGATCCTGGGTCTTTGATCCAGAGTGTTGAGTTTTGGGATGGTTTGAGTTTTCTCTGAGCTCATGATTTGTTCTTTTGGATTTGAGATGTGGTTTATGGTCTAGCTCTGTATCTAGTCCTTTCAGTGTAATACTGTGTAAAGAACCCACGGCAGACCCGACGACATTTCACTGCTGTTCAACATCTTTATTCCACACACACTATTCACACGCACGGTTGCAACATACTTCCCGGCTGCAGCGTCCCAGCTGCCAGCCACCTACACAACAACAACATTATAGCAGGGACCAGTACAGACTTTAAGCCGGCGGGCTTGATTGCTGATGCCGTGCAGGTGCGTCCGCCTTCCCCACGACGGCCCCGCCACATACCCCCATCGCCCGACTGAGGCCGGGGAGCCATCCGGCCGAACCTCCTCCCGCCCCCTGCGAGTGGGAGAGGGAATCAGCCCTGGCCATCGGCACTCCCGGCCACAGGTCCAGCGACAGGGAGACGACAGTTCAGGTGGTCGGCCGCTTGCCCAGCGGCGCCAGTGAAGCTGGTCCGGAGGTTGGCTGCGTTAGCAGCCCGGCAGGCGTGGTCAGGAGCCGGGGCTCCCAGGCTGGGCAGGCCTCGGGTGCGCAGGCTTAGCTGGCGCGCCGGCCTCGGATGGGGGTGAGGCCGGTCTGGCCAGCATGTCGACCTCAGGCCCAGCAGGACCCCCTGGTGCGGGGGCCTCCATCTCCTCGCGTGGCTCCCCTCCTCCCGGCTGGAGCAGCCCCTCACACCACTCCTCCACCTCCGGCAGTGCAGGTCGCGGACGCGTCCCAGCTGCCAGCCACACGTACACAACAACAACAACATTACAGCAGGGACCAGTACAGACTTTAAGCTGGCGGGCTTGATTGCCGATGCCGTGCAGGTGCGTCCGCCTTCCCCACGACGGCCCCGCCACATACTGCTTCCTTGTACTT
>VVHJ01057806.1:0-29217 GCA_015107715.1 Tylochromis polylepis | reverse complement strand
AAAAAGCAGAGATGAGATTCTGAGACCACCCAAGCGAAAGCCTTCTGCCACTTGGCTACGCCTAGAAATCCTGTCCATAAAAATTATGAACAGGATCGGTGACAAAGGGCAGCCCTGGCCCTTAACCCACCAGGAACAGGTCCGACTTATTGCCGGCTATGCGGACCAAACTCTTGCAACGGTTGTATAAGGATTGAATGGCCCGTAGCAATGGGCCAGACACCCCATACTCCCGGAGCACCCCCCACAGGACGCCCCGAGGGACACGGTTGAATTCCTTCTCCAAGTCCACAAAGTCCAAGTGCACTGTTCTATGTGGTAATATGTGGTGATAAGCTTCTTATGTGATTAGCACTGCATAATATTACAAATGTAATAAAGAAAAGTAAAAAAAAAAGAAAAAGGTATAACATAGTTTTATCTGAATATCGAAACTGCACGTCATCCACACCTTTATGTCTTCAAGGCATGCCTGTAGCTTAACTAAATTATTTGTGTCATCTGGTTTCATAGATAAATATACCTGGATGTCATCTGCATAGCAGTGGTTATTTAGCTAGTGCCTTTATAAACTGCCAAAGAGTAGCATGTATGACATGAAAAGTATTGTTCCTAGCACAGAACCCACTATGTCTGACTTTTGCAGACATGATGTCTTTACAAAATACCATTTTTCATTTTAAGTTGACATAAAACTTAATATTGCATACATAATAGGGGCAACACGGTGGTTAGCACTGTGTCTGTGTTGTCTGTATCTATGTGTTAGCCCTGGACAGACTGGCGACCTGTCTAGGGTGTACCCTGCCTCTTGTCCTAAGACAGCTGGGATAGCCCCCCCGCGACCCTGAAAAGGATAAGCGGTAGAGAATGGATGGATGACACTTAACATGTTTTTGTGTCCTCAGGTGCACCCGGAGCCCCCGGCATTGGAAAGGATGGCAGAAACGGAGAGCGTGGTGAGACAGGTAGTCCTGGTATCCCTGGACCTGTTGGTCCAAGGGGGCTACCAGGATCACCTGGCCTTTGCGACCCATCAACCTGTATAGGTAGACATCCTCCACTTTATATGATTGGTGGGAAGAAATCCATTGGCTACAAAAACCCATGACACACCCCAAGCTCACTGAAACACTCCAAATCTCATCCTGCCAGTGACCACATTTCAGGACTTGTCAAAGCATGGTGATCTTTGGAAGTCTCCATCTGAACCACGGCACGAAGAGACGCACAGGGAAACAGAAGTGAGGCACAATTGGAGATTACTGTACAGATGTTAACTTGTGATTTTAGACAGAGCTTAACCCAACATTCAAAAACTGCTGTTACTGATCCCGGAGCAACGTCTGGCTGATGGCAGGCCCAGGGCACACAAGCTGAGCCCCCACCACACTTATTCAATATCAATTCTGCTCTTTTAGCGAATATTAAAGTCTATTATGTGACCCATTATTGAAGTGTTCATGAGCCAAATCTTATGTTGAAGCTAGGTTTTACCAACCCCCCCACCCTGATACCAACATCAGACATGAGCTGACATCTTCAACCTGCTATTTAATTTAGGATCATACATTTGTTCCCCAAATTTTTTCATATCAATGATCTTGTTCAAATGCTGCAATAAAGTGTTATGTTTTGAAAGTGTGCCATCATGAAATTCCACAGCCTCTCTACAGTAAAATGCTTTTTTGTCCCAAAAAAAAGGTCCCTGGGTTATTATGGATATAATGTTGATTCAGCAAGGCATTTCACAGTTGCCTGGTTACAAAGGAAGGTTCACACCATCCGCACCTCTGTCTGCACAGCACAAATACAGTCACAGATCAAATATGACTTTTATGTAAGCTGTTAGGAAGGAGTTGGCATAGGAGCCATTCCAAGGACATTCCTTTCATCTAACAGATATTATCGTGGCTCGGAGACATCACATTTATAGATGTGTACTGTAAGTGAATGGATGCTCAAGGTTCATAAAACTTTATATAGGAGAAGAGTGCAGCATGATTTCTATAATCAGATTTAGACATAAAACATGATTGATGTCTCCATTTTGAAACTGATTATCATGCATTAGTGACAGAAGAGAGCTGGATCTCTTGAATAAATAACATAAATATTTTCATTTTAAAGAGATGTACATCCTGTGAAACAGAATTTGACTGCTTGTATTTCAGCATTATGTAAAAGAGTAAGAATACTGGCTTTTCAAATAACAAGGCAAAAGTCTGAGTTATAAAATGAATCTGTTCCAGTCTTTATTATACAGTACAGTACAGTACAGGTGTTGCTCCAATACTTACAATATGCTACTACTTTAAAATATCTTAGCACCAATTTATCAGGAAAAAGTTGGGAAAGGGTTAATAAATTGCAGTTAATGCATTACAACATGATTCTATTTGATCAAATCCTGATTACTTTAGCAGTATAACAGTACAAGTTAAAGCTTTTATGCATTACAAATACTATCCCTCACCAACTCTCTGATGCAGTGTCTGCTGATGTAACTGTAACAACCATTTGCAAAACCATCAGACAGGTGGTTTGTTACAATTTACAAATTGTTCAGTGGCAAACATAAGTTTTTGAATTGCATCAAATTGCTCTCCACCACTCTGAAGAATGGAGCTGTCATGTACCGAAGCTCTTAACTATAAGAGCTGCTCTGAGGGCACTGGTGGAGTAAAAGCCGAGACAAAAATAAGGAACAGGGTTAGCTTGGCATTCCTAAGTTAGCTATTTAGTCTACTGGATGAGTCGGTTTTGAATGACTGATTTTGGGGTATTACTGCAAGCTAAATGCAAGCTAGCTGAATATCTAATCCTGCCAGAACCATGAACTAATGAACAAAATTAGTCAGTTCAATTAGTTTAATGATGCAGACATATGCAACAACTATGGTAGCATGTCAGACTTCTGGATTTAAGGATCCACAATCATGCCAGGGTTTAAACTCTGCGCTTGTAGCTGCACCAATCAAAATGAATATCACTTCCACATCTGAAAGTGAAGCCAGTGTGGAAGTGTCTTATACATGGTTTCTTTGTAATAGTTGGCATGTGGTTGCAAAAAGGTCTAATTGTATAAAAGTCTATGAGAAAATGACCTTACTGCTCACTTTATGACCTCATTAAAGACTTTGATAATGAGCGTACAGTCTCAATCTCTAGTCTACAGCCTTCAGCACACATGACGTATATATTGTAATTTGCAATTATAGTAAAAAACCAGGATAAAGCAGAGCGTGCCTTAAGGAATGGCCCCTGTTACTGAGAAGACACTGCTATATGATCATGCCATTAACCTTTGTTTCTCTGTCAGATCTCGTCATATCATATCCAGTTTCTATGAGTTATATGAAGGCTTCACAAACTTGGCATCACCATGGCTAAAATCTACAGTTTGCATCAACAGGCCTGTGGCTAGATGGTTCGTCCAATCATCTGCCAAGTAGTTTTCAAGAACAATTCCATTTTCGTGCAAATTTTCCCCACAAAGACAGGAAGCTTTGTCTAAAAATGTACTCTCTCTATGGCTAGCTACACTGGCTGCTTGCTAGCTTTCAAGGCTAGGAACTCCCCTCTGGCAGTAATACATTTTGCAAAGGTGCATTTGCTTGTGGAGTAAACTTTTTTTTTTATTTGCAATATGAAAATTATGTTTTTCCATTTTCCAAAACTGACAGACTAACTTTAACTCAACTGTTTATGACCACTGTCTCTAGAACAGCCTCAGAAATATTAGTCAAACTGAAAACTCCAGCCAGCTTCACCAACACATTCAAAACCTAAGTGCTGTCAAAGCCCCGTCTTCACTCTCTCTATAAATGACCTTCTGTTAGGTAACATGAGAAAGAGATCATGACAAAATATAATCAGCCATCAGATCATACTGTAGGATTTGTCAAGCTCACATTCAGATGCTTTTATTTGTCTTTATTCTGTGCCCCTCTTTCCTTTTGCTTTTGTGAATCTTGAATGAGTTTCTTTGTTCTTTTAAAATGAACATTATTGTTATACCTTTTGTGGGAGCTTTTTTTAATTGGTTCTAAATAACCATGGTGTCTGAGGTTGGGAAGAGCTCTAATTGGTCCGTGAGGGACATAAGACAAAGGGATTGTTCAAACTGTTACCACAATGGTCCGATCATCAAGATGCAAGAGATCAGCTCTCCAATTTCAGGTTCCAGGGTACAAATAAGAAAAGCAGTGCGTTTCAGACAAGGCCAGAGCTTCCTGGCCCATCTACAGGCACTTAATAAGCATCACCGAGACAGAGAGGAAGTGACAGGTTTAGGGAAAGTGGAGTGAAATAGGCCGCTTTTCAAGAAAGGTGAACAAAGGCTGCAATTATAACACCTCCTCAAAGCCGTTTGCTGCTCAGGTCTATGTGTAGCTCCGAGAGAGAGGAGAGAGAGTGACCAGAGCCGCTTCATTAAACATGAAAGTACAAATCTAACTGTGACACTGCTTGCTGTCTCTTCTGGAACAAATCATTACATGGCATATATTCATGGTCAAAAGAGCAAACTTAAATGAAGTCCTTAAAAACAAAAAACAAAAAAGAAAAACTGATATCCACCCTTAAATGTCACATGCACAAATATAAACAAGACTTCTGGAATGAAATCCTTCAGATCTCTTCCAAAGCTTGAAATGACATTGCAGAGATGCTAATTTGTGGGTTGTGACAGAGAGGTCATTTCTGCTGCCTTCAGTTTATTCCCAGAATAAAATCTTGTTTCCTACCTGTCTAAATAAATCAAGCAAACTGCGCACTATTTTAGGGGAGCATTTCTCTAAAAGGCATTTTATTTTTCCGTGTGTTTTTGCGTCCC
Source organism: Tylochromis polylepis (assembly GCA_015107715.1). Lineage (NCBI taxonomy): Eukaryota > Metazoa > Chordata > Actinopteri > Cichliformes > Cichlidae > Tylochromis > Tylochromis polylepis. The sequence continues at coordinate 24,380 of VVHJ01057806.1, read as the reverse complement.
TGTGTCACCCAAAACAAATGCGATATAACAACATGCATGCTGGTGTGGATGAAATATGACCATTCATCACTCGAACCGATTAAAGCTCCTCCGACACAAAAACCACTGCTGCTGTTTGCCTCTCAACGTCTGCCACTGCTTTCTTCCAATCAATGACTGTAAAAGTGATACTGAGTAATTACTGCGACTGTGTCAGTCACTGACTTAGTGAGCAGTGAATGACACGTGTTGCCTGATGTTGACTTGTGAAGGGTGGCTGATGCAGAACGGTGTGAGGCAAGCAGCAAAGTGCCTGACTGAGACGATTACTGATGAAACGATACAATATCGAATAGCAGGCTCTTTACTCCTGATGGTTGCAGGCTGTGCCATCCATGTTATCTCCCTATATATTTTACAGGAAGCATGCAAGTGAGGGAAAAAAAATGTAGCTGCCCTCTTTATCCCATAATAGATCAAAAAGAAACTCCCACGTTGCTTAATCCCCATCCATCCCGAGCGTCGTGCCAAAATCAAAACATGGAATCTGACCGGTAGCACCTGTGGCTTCAGCCCTCTGTACTGAGGTGACCTTAACAAATAAAACAAAAAAAAAAAGTTCTTGATTCTTGATTAAGTTCATAAATACAGCTGGTCTCCCAACTCTGCATGGCTCTTCTTCTTTAAGTCCCCTTCACATTTTTGGTGTGGGGCCGTTGTGCCAGGCTGGCATAGTAGGCACACTGGGTTGGGTCGCACTGGCCAGGAGGGCCCGGAGGTCCAGGCTGACCATGGGGGCCGGGGTTTCCTGGCTCTCCTTGGGCTCCGGCTTGTCCTGGGCTTCCGTCTTTGCCGTAACCAGGCATACCTGCTGGGCCTGGAACCGAAAGAAGAGCATTAGGGAAACTTATTAGAACTGGACCAGCTCTTCTAAGAGTCAGTGCAGTATGTAAAATCCTTACCTATGGGCCCAGCAGGACCTGGCTCTCCTCTTTCACCAATACCAGGGTCTCCCTTCTCTCCCGTTGCTCCTTTCTCACCTGACATACACACACATGAACAGAAACAGAATTCCTCAATGAATAATGTTAATCAGTTTTAAGGCGAGGATGTGGTTCTCTCCTGTGATCATTTGTGCTGCATTAAAGCAGCTCAATTCATCACAGATTCTCGTACATTTACATATTTTTTCAGTTTCAGTTGTTAGATGTCTAAACCAGCGTGAAATATGGTCACAGGCTGCTACTGTGTGCAGTAGGTATGGTGCTGCAGTGAACATCACGTCCTCATTATCCCTGCATCATCAAAGCAGTGAAAATGAAGCAAATCAAAGAGGAGGGGACTCGGTATCAAAATAAACAACTAAAACTCTTCAAATTATGACTGGAAACATTTAAGGATGACAAACTAGAATAGACATTTATCACAGTCTCCAGACATTGTACAGAACAAATAATAACTTCATTAAACAAGACCATAAACAATAAATGTCTCTCTTTCCTCACCTCCAACTGGTTGCAGCAGATAGCCACTCCTCCCTGAGCCTGGTTCTACAGGAGATTTCTTCCTGTTAAAAGGGAGTTTTTCCTTCCCACTGTCGCTAAGTGCTTGCTCATAGGGGGTCGTCTGATTGTTGGGGTTCTCTCTGTATTATTATAGGGTCTTTACTGTACAAAAGTACCTTGAGGCAACTGTTGTTTTGATTTGTTGCTATATAAATGGAATTGAATTGGTTCCTGTTTAGTTTTTATAAAGTTGTGGATGCATGCCATGTTAGCTGTACAGTTTTACTGTTAGTTTGGAGTTCTCGGTCTTTATTTAGCTTTGGTTCCTTTGGTTTGCTATTTTTGACATTTAGTTCTGTATATACCTTTCAGTATTGATAGTGCCTTTCCAGATGTGCACGCTTCCAATTCCATTTGGCACTGATGCACCTCCGTACCATGACGGATGCAGTCATGGGACGGGGAACTGAGCGCTGATAACAAGTCTCACTCTCCTCTTTAGAATGTGACATCTGTGTTTTCCAAAAGAGAATTTAAAATTTCAATTGTGTGACCACAGAACAGCTTTCTGCCTTGTAACGCATAGTCTAAGTCTAAACCTGTGTTTGAATTCTGTTCTGATATTTCTTCTTTACTCTCAGACAGTGAAATGCCACCAGGGCTTTCTTACGCACAGTTACCATTAATTTAATGAAACTTTGTTATTTCACACACTCTGCATTTTGCTGGCTCTCTTTCCTGACTTCAAATAAGCAGAACTTTATTAATATAGTAGCTCTTCTCCAGTCTTACTGACCAAAACATTTAAGGCCCTCACAGATTCATATAGTGCTTTTAATACTAAACTACTATACAGTGCTTTTCCTCCTATACTCTCACCACTGCTTTGTCTGCAGCAGCTGTGTTACTTTCAGTCTGTAATATGTATTTAACACTTTCCCCCCCAATATTGCAGATTTATCTTACTTTGTAAACATCAGCTGCTCTGTTTCCAGTACACTTTTCCATATTAATGATCCGATGCTTTCCCCATCCATGTAAAAGTGCAGCGTTACAAGTTGATCACCAGTTTCGTGCGACTGCTTTTCCTGATTGTAATTGTTACATGAACCCAGCTAACAGAACGATACGCTGGGCACGCTGAACTCGCTTCATAGTACAGGACTCTGCTCCCAGGTTTAAATTTATGGATATGTTGGTTTGACAACTAATCCAACAGCTGCTTTGAAGAACCAAAAGAGCTGATCCAGCTGTGTTTATTCTGTTTACAACTTCTTTCAGCTCCCACAGGATTAAACAGTATACTGACTCCACATTACAGCCAATATGCTAGTTTATGACAGTACTACATTGGCTGTGGAATGACTTCAATTACCTCAGATAAAAAAATCCACTTGCGCTTGTATACCATTAATTTTAAACAGGATGCATACAGTGATTCAGGAATTTAGCATCTACAAACCCATCAGTTTCTTTCTTTTTCTCTTTCCTTTCCTTTCTTCAGTAAATAGAGCCATTTTGACATGTCACAGCAGGGTGAACACAGGCAGAATTGATCAGATTAATTTTGTCCTGTTTACTTTGGCACAGGCAGGAAAGAAGGCCAGCTGAGTACCAGGACACTAGCTCATGTAAAAGGAACAGGGTCAGAATTCATGTTACACCTGTGGTTACCCGATAATGTCATGTTGAAATGGCTGCTGTGAAGACCACACAGTTCAAAAGTTCAAAAGAGCAGCTGGTGTGAGGCACACAAACACACCCACAAAGTAGCGAACGCAGACAGGACGAAGTCTGCTCTTCAGTTACAAGCAGAACTCAACCACCGCTGTTCGTACTCTCTGTCTCTCTTGCACTCTCTCTCGCTCTCTAACATGAAATCTCTCTGGACCTCATCAGTGACTTAACAAGCACAAAAAAATATTTTTTTTTAAAATCCCACACTACATAATCCATCCATTTCTTACTTTAAGTTTTTATTTCATTCCCATTTGTTCTGTTATCTTCTCCTAGTTTAGCCTCATGCAGGAGTTATTACTTCTTTCTCCTCTGAAAACCACACTGAAAGAAGCTCTGCAGAGAACAATGTAGAAACGCAGGTCTAACTCTGTGTACCTCAATAGAATTCTATTAGAACAAAAAGGGAAATCTGACATTCTAAATACATAGATATTACTAATAACTGTTTTAAACTATATATCTCCACCTCCTCTTCTCCATCTACCTCACCAGCTGGCTAAACACCTGAAAGAATACAATAGAATAGAATGTCTGTGAAGGTTCTCATTCATCCAGGTCATGGTAGTCTAAGGAGCTTGGAAAGAAAAGTGTCTGGACTTCTCTAAGTTTCTTGAAAACGTTTCACCTCTCATCCGAGAAGCTTCGGATGAGAGGTGAAACGTTTTCAAGAAACTTAGAGAAGTCCAGACGCTTTTCTTTCCAAGCTCCTTAGACCATATAATGGATCACCATCAGTCATGGATTGGACTCCCCAAAGCCTGGACCTCAAAATTATTGAAGCAGGGTGGGATTATCTTGACAGAGAACAAAACAAAAGGCAGTCAATATCCAAAGAAGAGCTTTAGTCCTTCAAGGAGCCTGGAGAACTATTCCTGACGACTACTTAAAAATTAAAAGAAAACTTTCCTAAGAGAGTTCAGGCTGTCTTGACAAATAAATGTGGTCATACCAAAAATTGATTTTAGAGCTCATTAGAACTGTGCAAACTCTATTTTTGCCTTATATGCTGTATTTCCATCTATGTTTGCACATGTTTCAATAAATAACTGTGCTTAATAAAATTAAAGGACTCTTTCATGTCTCAATCTCTTAAGCTATTCAAATACCTACCATGAATCCCACTTCTAATAATTGCTCTTTTATTCTTAAAATGTCGGTTTGCATTGTGACATCCAGAGTTTGAGCAGTTATGAGTTTGTTGAATTCTTTCATAAAATGTTCTATTTTGTAGTGAAAACAGTTTTTTTTAATCTACAGCTTCATAAATATTTGATATAAACCAGTGCTGTACAAAGAACAAAAGAAACAACATGTAGTAGTGTGACTAAACCTGACTAAACTACTAAGGAAGAGTCTTAATATATCTCCTTAATCAGTCACCATCAGACAGGATGCCTAATTAGCCATCCCTGGTCATCTGGCAGTAATTTGATCGTGTGTAATGTGCTACATGTTCAGCAGGGGGTGGTAGTTGAACATATGCATTGGCCTGCGAACATTAAATTGGACAAAGAAGAAGCCCAGCGAAACGAGGAATAACGGCCTGACGCAGTTAGTTGGTGTTTGTATGAGTTCGCCTTACAGACGCTGTGAAGTAATTGTTAACTGTCACAGACTTTGTATGCTCGGGGCCAGAGTTTCCATGCTGTTATTCAAGGTCGGTGCTTTGAATGCAGGTAGTAGATAGAGGCGTTGCTAGCCGCTCTGCTAGCTCGGTTTGTGGTATTTTGTTCCGTTGAGAGGAATGCATCGGCCGCCGAGCTGCACTTCTGTCTAGCTTCCTGGATGATGAACTCCGCTTTTTACGATTAAATAGAGTTGCCTCCTGTTTGAGAACTGGTAAAAATTATTTTAAAATATGGCGAACTTTGTTAAGACGTTTGTGCAGATGTGTAATTATCTACAGGACCCCCAACTTGTAGCGAGGTTTCAGCATTTCTGCGGCGTTAAAGGAACATTTCCGGATAAACCGAACACACCGGACAGCGGAGGGTCCGAGCCGGACCGTCCTGGGCTGAGGAAGCGGGTCCAGCAGGGGGCACAGAGCTCAGATGCAGGTGTTGGAAATGGAGCAGCCGGAGATGGTCCCACGCCGCAAGTTAACGGGATGCTGGGTGACGACACCGCCGGGCCCGATGGCTCAGCAGCAGCAGACTCAGAAACCACCATAGCAAAACCCCTCCGGAGGAACTCACTGACCGGGGATACCGGGCAGGAGTTTCTGATCCGCAACAAGTTTCTGTTCTACCTGTTCACATTTGGCACTGAGCTGGGCAACGAGATGTTCTTCATCATCTTCTTCCCCTTCCTCCTCTGGAACATCGACGCGCTGGTCAGCCGGAGACTCATCGTGGTCTGGGCCTGGAACCTGTTCGTGGGACAGTCCACCAAGGACATGATCCGCTGGTCTCGGCCTGCCTCTCCTCCTGTGGTAAAGGTGGAAGTCTTCTACAACTCCGAGTACAGCATGCCATCCACGCACGCCATGACGGGCACGGCCCTGCCTTTCTGTCTCTTCATGCTGACCTACGGACGGTGGCAGGTGAGCATATGTACACAGTCCAGGTGCTTTAATCGGATTTTTAAAAGTGTAATAAATATGTAGAGAGACACACCCCAGAAGGGGAAAAAACAAACAAACAAAATTACAGTGTCCAATAGAAGTTTTTCCCCACTGACCTCTGAGTAGATCAGAGCTTCACTGGCTCACAGAAATGCTCATTACACTGCTCTCCTTTACTTTCAGTTTAGTCTAAAAAATAAGCTAAACCTTCAAAATAATTAATTTACTGGAGTGCTTGCTACCTTCCCTTTAGATTCACCATGCACGCTGCCCTATAACTACTAGAAAGAGACAGGGTAGCCTCTGTCAGTCTGCAGCAGCATAGTTTTATATTTTACTATCGTAAGATATATGGAAAATAAAATAAAAAAATTTTAAAAAATTGCTTTTTGTTTGATTTGGTAGAGTTCTACAGTGGCCACAACCCCAAAGGGGATCTTTGTCTCCAGCTGGGGTATTTTCTGTTCCAGAATGGACAATTAGGGATTTGGATGTTCCCTGTGCCTGGTGGTCAGCATGATCAGTCCCCATAAAACTGTGATTGCAGCAGTTAAAGTTGTAGAGAGACTCCAGTACAGCCTGACCCTCCATGAAAAACAGAGATCGCACTTGTCCCAGTTTCATAGCAGAGTGTTCAAGGCCCAATCCACACAATGGCTTTCCTCTGGACAGGAACAGGCCTGAACAGGATGCATATGCATTGTATGCACGCTGTTACACCCCTGGAGTTTGAATCCCCAGTGTTGCATTATGTTTTTACTACAAAGTGCTATTTGACACATCTGCTGGTCATGCAAAGTGCATCATCCTTTAAAATTGTAATTGTCTTCCAGCAAACTGAAATAGTGAGAGATATTTCTATTTCTTGACAGAATTTACCATTTAAGACCAACATATATGTCTGTATTGTGTTAAGGGGGAAATTATGGTTCAGCTATGGTAGCTTGTAAATAGTCTATTGGCAGTTTTTGGACTGCTTCCCCCTCTGCAGAAAAGCGTCTCTTGTCAGATTGGGCAGTGTCAAAAATATGTGGTGCAACCGGTCTGTGGGCTACTCATGTGCTGTTGACGGTCCATCAGCCAGCCATGGAGAAGAGTGAAGTGAAACTAGATGTTAAAAATATATTTTTTTAAATGTCCACTGCAGCCACTGTCTGCATGTTTTATACTGTATTTTTGTTTTGTTTCATGTTTTTTGTTTTTTTGTTTTTTTTCACACTCCCATTCCCGATGAACTCTGAAGCACAGGGTCATCAACACTGATCATTGTGCAGTTGGGATTTTGAAGGACTGTACAAAAGGACGTTTGCATTTGCAGGAGCACTAGATGTTACTTTCAGCCATATAGCAGATCTTTTTGGCTTAGACTTGACTTTTGTGAGGTGACTGCACATATAAGCATGTTTAATCTGCATATATTCAAGGAAACGAGTCTGTTGCCTTTTTTTTAAAAAGTTATTATATTTTCCTGTTATTTTATTTGGCCATTTGATAAATAAAAATGTATTTTAAGCCAGCACGGTAAAGGCCACTTATGAAAACCTTGTTGAAAATTGCACTCTTAATGATTTTACTTTGCAAGGGCAAAATTTGTATTTTTGGTTGCAAAAATATATAATATGCTGGATATGCAGGAGAAATGCGGTGTAAGCATTCTTTGCAGCAGTTTCAGTTCTTTTTGCGTCAGTGACACTTGGTGAACTTTTTATTTTGTAATATTTCAGCCATAAATATGATTTCTAAAGGTTGCAGAGGCTCATTTTGGAATATTTTGAGAGCATCTGTCAAATACTAGTTTGCTTTACTTTTACTATGACGTTAATATAAAGCTTTTCTATTTGTTATGCTACTCAATGAAATGTGCCATCTTCAGAAAGGATTTGTAAATGTGAAATTCCTGGTCAAGGCATGCTCTTTGAACACCATTGTAAATGCTTTTCTTCTTCATGTTACCTTAGCTTTCAAAGATCTAGCGTTAACACAGGATAGAGGACGCTTTGATAACTCTCAGCGCAGGTGGGCAGAAGTGCCAAGGTCCCAGATGGGGTCCAAATGTTTTCCTTTTTTCTTTTGTTTTTTTCTTTTCATGAGCACATCTTTAAATTTTTCTTTTCATGTAAACTTGACATTGAAAAGTGCAAACTGACAGAAAGCCCAGCATACACAGGGCCCCCCCGGTGTCAAAGAGCCGGCCAGTCCGACTGAAGGACTGCCTTTTAAATCCCAGTTAATCCTCAGTGACCACTCCTTAATGAAGAACAGCACAGTTTAGATCGAATCGTAACAAAAGCTGTAACATATCAAGCTTATGCTTTGATTTGTGCCCCGAACAAGTCATTAAAGAAGTGGACTGACAGGCTGGATCACAGAGGTTCACGTAAGGAGAAAGAAGTGAGCCTTGTTTTGTTTTTATTTAAATGAACAAAGACTTAATGCCTCACGATAACAGAGCAAGAGCAGGACGCAATGAATGCGCTTTGGGAGGAGAACGTGTCAAAGGTAATTTGTGATTAAATCGTTTTTCTAGGAAAGTGGGCGGGGAAGTCCAGTTCGACCAGATCGTAGAACTCAAACTTTTTTTTTGTGCCTCTATGCTCAGAACAAAAATGATCCACTGCCTGCATAGTCGGTTAAAATGGTTTGAACTTAAAACGCATCAATGAATACAGCTAAGCATGTGCCTTAAAGCTGTGAATGGGTTATATTGAGTGGTGAGAACTTTTAATCAATAAATGACCAAAAAAGAAATGGACTTTGTCCCAAAATAGAGGTGGCAACAACTCTTAAATGCAGCTTTTATGATGAATTCACTTCGTTTAAATGTCTCTTCTTAAACTGTTATTTCTATTTTGTGGACACAGCAGAGACAAAAACAGGAGCTGCCAAAGAATCTGCGGTCAGTGCATTTGGCCTACATCGTTTCTTTGAGCAACGCCAGAGACAAAAGTAAGGAACAGAGAGAGAAAGAAGATATAAAAGGGTAGTTTGTGCAGAGAGATAAAAAGCATAGAAAGGCAGGTCATCACCAGGGAGGAAGCGCTCAGCACCTGAATAAGTGTTTGTTGTTGATGGTACACCTGCACTGAGGCCTTAAACTGAATAAATGCAGCTCTCTGAACTGCATGAACCTTTTTACATGTCATTAAGTTGCTGCAGTGTCAGGACTTCAGAGGAAGAGGGGAAATATTTCAGAGAAGAAGGTTACAAAATGTTTCAAAAGATAACATGTACACCATAAAAGAGCTTTCATGGTAGGGCCGGAGGGTTATCTAAATATATAGATGACAATTTGGCTGATAGCCAGTGCGGTTAGTTTGTTTTAATTTCTGTTTGTTGGTGTTATTTATTCTCCGTTTTGTGCCAGAGGTTTTATGAAAATAACCCAGCTGGTGTAAAGACTTCCAGCTTTTCTTTGCACTATTTTTAAACATTTAGCCAAAGCTAATATGGCACAAGAGACACTCATTGGCCACTGCCATTGGTAAATGGCTTCTTATTTGCTGATAGGCTGAGAGCCATCTGCAAGGCTGATATTGGGCCAATATTTGCTCGAGTTGATTGTTATGTTTTTGGTCAGTCTGACTGGTTCAGAGGATGAAGCGGCTACTTTTTAAAAAAAATCTTGCACCATCATGAAGCTGACATTTGTGGTTCTGAATTAAATATCTCAACAACTTTTTCCAGGAAATCTGCTACTCTTTCACGTCCACCCACGATAAATACTGATCAAACTTGCTTAACTCGACTTTTCGCACACAGATAAAATCAGGACACAATTTACTCTAATAACAGTTTAGTTTACATTTAGTTTACACAAGGGATGCCATTCTCAGCGGCTTCAGCTGATACTCGTGTCATGTTACTCAGCAAACGCTGAGTAAGGTGCTAATCATGGTAAACAGATGTCTCAACACTGCGGCCATTGTGAGCATGCTGATGTTAGCGTTCAGCATTTAATGCACTACTGTGACAAAGTCCAGACTGATGGAGACTTTTAGACTTGTTTTCACAACTCGTTTTCAGTGACCTTTGCATCAGTTTCTTCGAGAACAGATATCAGCCAAATACAATATGATTTGATTAACAGCAGTTTTTAAAGCCATGATTTCCACTGATAGTGAACAATCTGGGTAACTTGGCTCTGTTCCAATTAAGACATCTTTCCAGCTTTTTTTTAATGCATTCTTTGTTTTCTCTTATAGTATCCTTTCCTCTTGGGCTTCTGTGTGGCTCTCAGCTGGAGTGTCCTGGTCTGTGTAAGCCGAGTCTACATGGGGATGCACTCTGTTCTGGTAAGCAACTGCAGCTTTTAACATGAAATGAAATGTTCTCAGTGGTGATCCTCATTTGGGATCTTTTACTTCCATTATGACCTGCAGGCCTTTGGCTTTTACACTGTAGTCTCAGTTTAGCCTGAATATGAAACTTTAGGGAAACAAAATGCAGTTCTGATTTCTGCATTATATTAGTTAATGTGGTTATAAGAGCAGACGATACCTGCTGCGTGTGCGTGCATATCTCAGAAATCACTTGCGTGCATATTTTAAATTTCTTTGAGTCCAACTGTTGCAGTGAGAGCAGCTGTCAGATGACTTTTAGCTGAAAATAAAACATTTTTTTCAACTGTTAGTATCAGTTGTACCTTTGGTTAATGGTCTTTCAGTCTGGCTGTTTAGGAAAAAGGTAATATTTATTATAATTGAGGAAACCTTGGGAATTTTAAAATAGTGTAGATAAACAGAAATAATCCTGGGAAGTAATTAGTAATAGAATGTGCACTTTTTATTTATTTTATTACTATTTCCTGGATTTATTTAATTTTAACATATAGTATTTTAGCATTTCTGTACTGTCACTATAACACAATACTAAGCCCATTAACAGGCTGATAACATAAGTATGAACTTGAAATTTATCATTCATGGAACATGATGTTAGCAGAGCCAATAAACAAATTAAAGCGCTGGGATTAGATTAGATACTGTGACCTGTGACCTGGCAGCAGTTGTGAGGAGATGCTGCTTCCTCCAATGGTAACACCTGTTCATCTGTCAGCACCTCACCTGATCTTAACTGGACTTTTTTATGACTACGAAGTAATCTGCAGCTTAGAGGACATGTTTTTTGGAGGAAAGTGTAAGTGTAGCACCTCCTACAGGGCAGGTAGCAGCAAAGGATTTTTTATTTGCTTGTTTATTGAATGTGTGTACTACTGTTACTTTTTTTTTTTTTAATTTAAATTGTTATTAAACATATATCATCAGCCATAAATATGCCTTGTCAGCACCCTGTCTTTACTTTAATGCTACTGAAACGGCCTTGCTGCCTTACAGTAATTTATGTCCCTGTGTTTCAGGAGGTAATCACCGGCTTCCTGTACACCCTCCTTATTCTCGCCTTCTTCCAACCAATCCTGGGAAAGATTGACAACTACTACATGATGGGGAGCTACGCTCCACTTGTGATTGTCGTCTCACATGTGGGCTTCGGACTTGTGGCTTTCTCTCTGGATTCATGGAGCACCTCTCGGGGCGATACAGCTCAAGCGCTGGGCACTGGGGCAGGAGCTGCTTTAGCTTCCAATGTGAACTATCAGCTGAGCCTCCTGCTGGATCCTCCACTGTCATCGCTTCCTCTAACGTTGCCATCACTCAGCGTTAGCTTGGTGTTACGCTCCGTGCTGCGCTTCTTCATCGGAGTCGCCGTCCTCCTCGTCACGAGGATGATTATGAAAGCAGTGACTATTCCTTCCTTATGCCGACTGTTTGGGCTGCCCACGGACGATGTAAGACGGGCGAGGCAGCAAATGAAAGTGGAGCTGCCGTATCGTTACATCGTCTACAGTGTTGTGGGTTTTAGTTGTGTGTGCTTTGTGCCTCTCCTCTTTAAGAGTTTAGGTCTTGCCTAACTGTTGTGTTCTAACTGCCATGTCCTGCTGACATGGTGAACATGCCACTTGTTTTGACACAAGTGAAGGCTCTGTTTCTGCATGATAGAGGATGATGTAAAGGATAAATCCTATGGTATTATGTGTTTCCATTATCGTTAAATCCTATCAAAAGACTAGAACCAGTAATGAATCGATCGACAGTGTGGTATGTATCCAGCCAGAGGGGTGTACTACGAAGTCAGATTAATGGTTTAACGTGCTGTGTCGAGCAGTTGAAAGTTTCAGAGAGTTCACTCAGCACTAAAATAATTAACTTGAATTAAAATGTTTATATCTGTGGGATAAATCCCAAGATTAACGATTTTCTGCAGCAATAATCTGTCATTTTTTTATGTTATGAATCACAATTTTATCATCTGATAACATCTGTGATCGAGTAGGCGACACATAGGAAACCTTTTGTGCCGAAGAAGAGTCACATGACCTGTGAAATGCCCTCTTTATGTGAGCGCTCAGAAAGCCTCAACTAACAGAGAACGATAAGAACCACCGTCGTCATATCTGTTATCTCAAACTGCGGTTTTAGGTTTTGTTGAGCCAGCTGAGGCAAAGAAAGCCTGGCTATGGCGAACTTTATTTGTACTACACCCCTCAGGTGTGACGTTTCATTACCATGAGAATGTATACAGTCATGCTGATACAGATAAACCACAAGTAATAATTATGTATGAATAATTACTTACCAAAACCCACTGGCTTAAGTTTAAGAGCTGACAGTGGCACTCTGAAGGAGTTTAAAAGTAATGTGAGTTTTGGTCTTTTCGGGGGATTTGTTGAGTTATTAAATGGATGGGATATCACCTGCCTTATCCTCTAAGATCCACCCGTCGTCAACACATTTAAGTGTTAACTGGAGCTACACAAAGTACTGTAATGATGCTCATATTCATCATTGTGGAATATATATATATATATATATATATATATATATATATATATATTTGTGTGTATTTATTTTATTTTTTGAGAGTTTGACTCTTTGAAATTAAACCAAAATATTAATTTGTAAAGTCTGATTGATTTTTGAACTGAAACACTTCAAAGCAATGAAAAATACTGTAAGTATTTAAGCTTCCAGGCGTCAGGACATTTAATGATCTGCATGTAAATACGGAGGACTCTTTACCTTTGAGCGGGTCGTATATGTCATCACTATTTTTCTACATTTCCATATTCAACATTATCCTGTGTAACTTTGGCCCAAATTTAGGTTAAGTCAATTGATAGTAGAAAATTAATGAAAAACAATATTTTTGATAAATTATTTTATCATTGTATTTGATGAGTGGTTGCAATGGGAAACACTGGAATATATTATTCATACTTTATTGCTCTGAATTCCAGAGACATTTCAGTTGTCCGTACTCTCTGCAGTGTGCACAACCTTGGACCCTAAAAGTTGTCTGATTGTTGTAACTGTAATTTCTTGTGTTGTTTTAATAATCAGTCTGAATATTAATGCCCGACTTATATCAGAACATATAGGGCTATTTATAGATCTATTTCCAGCAGTTCTCCTCCCCCCCCCCGGTTGTCTGATACCTGTGTGCATTTAAAACATTTGGAGACAAGAAAAAATAAAACATTTTAAAAAGAAAAAAGAATATTGTGTTTTGTTTTATTATAAGTAAATTCAGGTGAAACCCTTCACAACATAGACGGGAGACCTGTCCACGATGTACTCCATCTCTCTGGATAAGCGGTTAAGGAAATAGATGGAAACCATTCAGTGCATCTGGGATTTTTTTTTTTTTTATACTAGTTTGTTGTGTTTTTAATACTGTAAATATTGGTACCAAATGGACAAAAAAAAGATGTATGCACTTAGAGACTGTAAAATCTTAGATTCTGTTGAAATTACTTTGATGCTGGCAAGACATCATCTCTCAGGAAAAACATCGCAAGAATTTCACCAAACATGACTCACAACTTTTTCATTTCACAATGGAAGCAATTTGTTTTTGTGGCATGTTATGTTATTTCATAATTAAATATTATTCCAGAAACATTTAAATTTTTAAGGTGCTTCAATGTTTATATAGTTAAATCATTTTAAAGACTCACTTGTAGCTTGCACCTTGAACACTGTGGTTTGTGTAGTCACAATGTATATTATACTTTCAATAGCAGCTACAGAACTACATCTTTTTCTTTCTCTATGTACTATGTTTTCCAAATTTTTTTATTATTCCATTCACCTGAGATACTAGTGGAAAAGCATTTGACACTGAAGCAATATATATTTGTACATTATTAATCAATGTCTCTTTTCAGCAAAAACTACATCTGAAAACCTAAAGTAGGATGCAGTATGATTAGGCTTTATTCCCACCTAGGTGTCCCTGTGAAGTATTTTTGCTTTTTTCCAGGCATGAATGTTTTTTTACATCACAAATTGTCGTCGCTAGATAATTTTGAAAAATAAATAAACTAATTATATAGTGCACGTGCACTCGTGTAAAATGGCTTTCACCATTTTTTAAAATTCTTCCTAAACGCTACTGGAGCTTTTATTTTGAAAACTGCGGGTCACCTGATAATCCGGAAGTCCGTAGTTTGACAGTCACCGTTCAAAACATTTATTTTCTTTACTCTTGTGGTTCACAGCGGAGCAGCAGGACGGCAGGTTTTATTACGTTAAGGTTATGTGACGTGTTGGCTAACCGATGTAGCCTTGACAGCAGTAAGTGAGGTAGTTATTTTAGATATTTTTTTTTTGTTGAATTTCGTCTCCAACTGTCTTCGCTAATGGTTAAAAGTTTACCTGCTGCTAATCTTAGTTTAGCGTGACCTGCTTTTATGAAACACGAACAATTCATGTGAAGTTTTGTCTGCATAATCAAGTCCTCTGCCGCCAGCGCAGATGGCTCGTTTGGAAAAAACAAATCTCCGAGGCAGGGACAGGTAGGAGCCTTTTCCGACAGTCACTCTTTGGGTTTTAAGGTGGTGCTGGGGGGTGAGGAGTGAAGGTCATTCAAAATATCTTGTAATTTCCACTCTTTCTCTGTCTGTTCCCGCAAATCAGGCCACAGTTAGACTGGAGGTTTGTGCAGAGGTTCTGCAGCATCCAGAAGGTCCTGTTTCCATCATGGACCAGTCAGAGTGTCCTGATGTTTGGGACGCTGCTGGGCGTTACTCTGACAGGTAACAGCTAGAGGGGTGTAATAGAACAAGAAGAGGAGGAAACTATTAAATGACTGTAGTTTAACTTTGAGGAACTTCTAATAGCATCAGAAAGGCTGCAATGACTGCAGTCAAATGAGCCCCGACCACAGGAGGCTTTGTCTCTTTCTTGATGACCTTTAGCTAATCATTTTGCTCTTTTGTGAGTCACTGTTTGAACTGATTCCTTCCTCACGATACAATGTGCTAACACATCTGTTTCTGTGTCATCAGAGCAGCTGATCATTTACCAGGTGGGAGTCCTCCCCAGCCACTTCTACAATGTGCTGGCAGACAAAAATTACTCAGGCTTCAGGAGTCTGGTGGGCACTGCCATGGTGCTCATTTTATTCAACTCCACAGTAAGTTAAAGTAGCAGAGGGAGGTCAGAAGTCAGCCTACTAACACAGTAGCATTTATCCGTCAACGCAAATAAAATTAAGACCCTACAGATGGACTGTCTCACTTGTGTCCAGTATGTCTGTTTATGCTTTCTTGGCTGAGTCACCCCTGAAAAAAATGGATTATTAATTTTAACAAGACTCCTACCTGGTCAAATTAAAGATATAATAGAAAATCATCTGATATTGATTGGTTAAAGGGAAATCAGAGCTGTAGTCATTTAAATTATTTGTATGATAATTTAATTACTGTTCATACATTTGGAAAAATTGCTAATTTTCTGCGTCTTTCTTTTACTACTATATATTTTGCTGGTAGTTTTGTATTTATAGTGTATTGTGATTTTTAGCCCAACAAGGCCTGGAAATTAGCAATAAGTATAAACTCTGTGCAGCATATCAGTTTCACGCTGTGTATTGGAAGTATGTCATACTGCATTTTCCCTTTCAAACGAATAAATAAATTTAAGATTCATGGAATATTAAACAGAAATAGCTGCTTTCAGCTGCTCCCTTATTCGCAAGGGGTCACCGCAGCGGTAGCACTGTGTTTGATTTGGTGGCGTTTTTAGGCCAGATGCACTTCCTTAGGCAAGCCAAAAGGGATTTGTGTCTCCTCTTGGGATCGAATTAATTAACGCAAGCAGAGTAGTACAGGTTTGGTTTGTGAAATATGCGATTTTTATAAGATTAACAGTAAGTCTCTACAACTGCACATACTTTATTTATCAAAACCTGTTTAGTATTATCTATTTATCATTATCTGTAACATTCGGATGTGCATTTCAACTAACTAAATCAAAAGTTGATGAATAGTTTCTTGTGTTTTACTGCATGGCATCACACCTTTGGATCGATGCTGTAACAGTAGCAACTTTATAAGGTCAGGACAACCTGACATGACCATTTTATAGCCGCATGCATTTGGTCTTGATTGTGTTTGCTTGGATTTTGAACCTAAGAAACTAACTTTAGTCAGCTTATTTTAGCATGTTGCTTTTTAAAGGAACATTTGTGGCAGGTCTTTTCTGATCTGTGACATCTTTATTTAAGTTACTGCCACTTATTGTTACTTTTTCTCTCTCCCCTTCTTTGTTGTTCCCCTCCCACTCAGCTGAAAAGTATTGACCAGTACATTTGCAATCAGATGTATGTCAGCTGGAGGAAGACGCTAACAGAGAGCCTCCATTCGGCCTACTTCCAGGGAAGAGTCTACTACACGCTCAACGTCCTCAGAGAGGACATAGACAACCCGTAAGCATGAATGCGTTTCCTGGTCGGTGCATTGTTATGCATGAAAATGTTTCGCTGTTGTTGTTTGATTGTGTTGTTGTGGGCAGAGACCAGCGGATCAGTCAGGATGCAGAGAGGTTGTGTAAGCAGATGAGCAGCATGGCGAGTCGCCTGATCATCTCACCGTTCACCCTGTCTTACTACACCTACCACTGCTTTCACAGGTGAGCGTTGTACTGTATGATCAACCCCATTACACAGTGTGTTAGAGATCATTCGGTTATGTTGGGGTGCCACAGTTTTACAGCCACGTTTATGAATATCTGTCCTTTAGAGAGGTCCAGAGTACATTTTTTTTTTTTAAAAGGGGGGGGGATTGAATTAGAAAGTTAGAAGAATAAATACCTGTTATATGTAATTTAAAGCATTACATGTGCTCTACAAAAGGTCTGCTGCAACTCTGACCTTATTAAAATTCAGGCTAAATTGGGGCTTTTTGTTAACCCCTAAGCCCTTTTTGACATTTCCAGCTGAAAAAAGAACAACCTCAAATTTTGTAACAGGCTGCAAAACAGTGAGTGCAAAAGAACAACCTCTACTATGAATGGGAAGCATATTCTGACATCCAATAAAGCTTCTTGTACTTATCACCAGACTGCAGTAAGATTTGGAAAAAATCTAGTGAAAAACAACTGTTTGCTTCCACCTTATCAAAAACTGTCAGTTAGAGAGAAGATAACAGCCTTGTAAAAATAACTGACCCTTTTAACCCTTTCTAAAATATCCTGGGCTCAACAAATTCTACATCCGCTGTAGTCGCAGTAATACCAGGTGGTCTTTGTTGTATTCGTGCCATACGTGGTGACCTTTGAAAATGGCGCTGGTTGCATTTATATAACGTATACAGCCTGGCCTCCAGAGAGGAAAAAGGTTAAATGTGAGCTGTAAAAGCAGCAAAATGACTCTTTGAATATCACTGTGTGCACTTTAAGTGTTGTGTTGTTTCCATGTATTTTGATGTAACGGGCTCTTAAAGTTGTTTTGTTTTGCAGCACCGGCTGGATCGGTCCTGTGAGTATCTTTGGTTACTTTGTAATCGGGACTATTGCCAATAAAATCCTCATGGGGCCAATTGTGTCAACTCTCTTTGAGCAAGAGAAACTGGAGGGAGACTTCAGGTAGGTTCAGCCTTTATAAGTTTGTAAATTTGTGCTAACAGCAGATTGATTTACCCTGTAACTGAGTCCTTGGGTATTCTGCCAGCTTTGTTTGGTACAAATCCTTCCTGTGTTTATTGTCAAAGACACTGAGGCTCTGTTAAAAGGAAGTATCTGTAGGCTTTGGCACAATGCCTTCTGTGTAACACAGGATATGCATCAGTTTGCTAGTTTAGGTTAGTTTAGTTTTTTTTTTCTTAAAGAAGAATCTAGCACACGCTGAAACAGCCTCACTTTGTGTTCAGAGAGGAACAGATCAACAGGTTTCTGTTTAAAGTGGATCTATTATGGTTTTCTTTATTTCCTGTCGTGTATATACTGTCACAATAGCATGCAATGATTATATTAAACATGGAGAAATCCTCAAATAATGGGGTCAGATTACATATGATCTCTGTGAGCCACCAGCTCAGGTTTCAGACTGCTCTAAACAGTCAGATTCAGAGCTATATGAAATCAGTGAGAGTAGACAACAGAAGCCTCCACAGGGGTGTGCTATGAAATGAGATTAGTGGATTATTGAGGTAAATTGAGCTTAAAGAGTTTTCTGTGTCACGAAGGCGGCTCTCTCTTTTACCCTGTTAACTTGTGCTAAACTCACAACGTGGTCGGGAGCAACAATGATTTTTGTTTAAAATCGTCTGGAAGCGGCACATTTTCACCAATTCTTTTATTTACAGTATCCTGTAAGTGCGATCCAGATTATCTGCTGAAGGAATATGTTTAATGCAACCTGCATGGTGATATCTAACATCACCGTATTAAGTCCAGCTGTGAATTTAGAGGAGCACAAACTGTGCCTCACATTGTTTTTTGAATTTGCACACCTTTGTACTTGGTCCAAGTCTGCTGCCAAGAATTGTCCCCCCCCCCCCTTTTTTTATTTTAAACACTGCTGTAATTGAAGGTACTAGAAAGCATTATGAGCAAGAAAACTGACCAGTTATCATTCGTAGTCTATATTTCATCAAGAAATTCAATAAATTTCACTTTCATCAAGTCCATCAAGTTCCACATGTCCTTTAACGGGTTATGATAGAGTGTTAGACCTGAGTGCATTGAAAGTTTCAGTGCACTAATGTGTAGCTGCCATGTTAAAAATTATCTGCAGCACTGACAGCATGCTGAGCAGGAATATGAATATATTCATATATGTATTGCACCCCTCTGTGTGCTTTTCTGCTGTAAAAGTGGTGCTACTTGTTATATTTTTTATAGTCTTTATAACTCTGTATCATCTGCTCATCCACCTCTGATTGGAGTAGGTTGTGCTCTGTAGGTCTATTTTGTGCAGAAGGAAGAATCACATGACATGTGAAACGTCTCCTTTTTATGTGAGCGTGCACAGGTCCTGAAGCAGAAAAGACAGCTTAAGAGAGGAAGTTGATAAAAGTCTGTTGCGGTGCCTGTTATCCTCTTACAAGGGTATCAGGTTTTGTCAAGCCAGCTAACACAAACGAAGCCTGTAGTATAGCCTTCAGTTGTCCAAACCTTCTGTTTGCAAGGGAGAGCCAATCAATAGAAAGTCAGCTTCAAGGGAGGATGACCTCAAAGCGAGAGCAGCTAAACAGTGGATGAACTGAGAGGCTGTAGCAAGACTTAATAAGATAAATGTGGATTACTTTGAACTGTGAATCATACAAAAATACTGTTGTGGGTAGTCTAGTAAGAATCTGGAAATTAGCAAGATAGATCTCTTTTAAATCGTAATTGAATACACATTTTTAACACATATGTTTTTTTTCATGTCTAGATTCAAGCACATGCAAATCCGTGTCAATGCAGAGTCTGCAGCTTTTTACAGGTGAGACACAACCACAACATTAATGATGCTGCAAAGGTGGCTGTTATTGTTGCCAGACAGTTTGAATTGATCTTCCTGTATTCATAAGATGTATTGATAGAACTTGTTCAGAAACCAAAGAACAGGATGGAAAAAAAAAATCCGCCTGTCTCTGCTTGCAGAGCTGGTAAAGTGGAGCACATGAGGACGGACCGCAGACTGCAGGCTCTGTTGTATACTCAAAAGAGGCTCATAAACAAAGAGCTCTGGCTTTATAGTAAGAAAATTCTATACCTTACTGTTTTCATGCTTATATAACACAAGTATTTAGATTAAACTATGTACACGTAACCTCTAAACCTGTAACATCTCCTTTCACAGTTGGAGTGAACACATTTGACTACCTTGGAGGATTCCTGAGCTACATTATAATTGCCATTCCCATTTTTAGTGGTGTTTACGATGGCCTCACTCCTGGTGAACTTAGTGCTCTCATCAGCAAGGTAGACATGTTTTATGTCTTTACTTATTTAAATTACTTTTTTCTTTATGTAAAAATAGAATTTAAATCAGAGCTATATAAACGATTTAAAAAAAAAGAACTGTGTACATCCTGGTTAAGTAGCAGTTTGAGCCATTTCGATTTTTGCATGCAACGTCCTTTATTATGTTGCATGATAACCTAATACCTTGATAAATGTAAACATACCAGCCACTTTATTAGGTACCTTTCTAGTCCTGGGTTAGATGCCCTTTTTTTTCTTCAATGCTGCCTTAATTTGTTCAACGAGTTTCAGCAAGATTCAACAAGGTGCTGGAAACATTCCTCACAGATTTTTGTCCGTATTGAAATGATAACATCACACAGTTGCTGCAGATTTGTCAGCTGCACATCCATGATATGGATTTCCTGTTTCACCACATACCAAAGGTGCTCTGTTGAGTTGCGATCTGGTGACTGTAGAGGTCATTTGAGTACAGTCAACTCACATTCATGTTCAAGAAACCAGTTTGAGATGATTTGTTCTTTGTGACGTGGTGAATTATCCCGCTGGAAGAAGTTTCATTAGAAGATGGTTAAACTGTGGTCATAAAGGGATGGAGATGGTAGACTGTGGTGGTTAAATAATGCTTCGTTGGTACTAAGGGGCCCAAAGAGGAGGGGCCCTCCTCTGACCTCTGACATCAACAAGGCATTTTCACCCAGAGAGCTGCTGCTCATGGGATATTTTCTTTTTTTTAATCATTCTCTGTAAACCCTAGAGATGTTTGTTTGAGGATAATCCCAGCAGAGTCAACAGTTTGTAAAATCCTCACACAAGCAAGTCTGGTACCAACAACCATGCCACGCTCAAAGTCACCTAAATCCACTTTCTTCCTCATTCTGATGCTAAGCTAAAACTTCAGCAGCTTGTTTTGACCATGTCTAGACGGTTAAATGCATTGCCATGTGATTGGCTATTTCAAGAGTTGAAGTGAAGTGACATGAAGTGGCTAATTTAATATGGGGGAGCCAGATAGTTCTGAGTATCTGTGCATATTTTTAACCTGATGACATCAGTCTTAACTTGGAACATAAAATCAAAAACTGCTGTCTTACTTGAGCGCACACTGTCCTAATGCGTTCTTATAGTGGAGCTGATAGAGGAAATCCATCATGTTAGTAGTTTACCCACTAGGTGGCACCAAAATCCTTTTTATCCCCCTCAAAAATGTAAACGCCATCTCTTGCACTGCACATAGATTTGACTTCCAAATGTTTTGTTGTGCATGCAGACCTTTTTAAAAAACAAACATCCAAAAAAACAAACAAACCTTGTCTCTCATTTACTCTCTGCTTCTTATTCCCTCTCCTTGTTCACATTCAGAACGCCTTTGTGTGCATCTACTTGATAAATGGTTTCACGCAGCTAATAGACCTGTCAACTACTCTGTCAGATGTGGCTGGATACACCCACAGGTATCAGGCTGCATACTTAAATTCACCTCTTTGAGGACAAATGATGACAGCAGGATTTGTGTATGCCGTCCACTTTTCCATAACCGTGTGTGTGTGTGTGTTGTGGTCAGGATCGGGGAGCTGAGGGAGGTGATGGATGATATCCTACGCAAGCAGTGCGACTACGACCCGGCGTCAGGAGAAAGCTACGACTTTGACAGGTTTGTGTGGGCACATTATTCTCTGCTGTGTTAAAAAAGAAGCACAGGGTGATGATTTAAGAAGCAGGCTACATGTGAGGGGAATTTTATTAGATTACATTAAACATATAGAAATGGAAACAGGAAAAGAAGATGGTAAAAAATTTATGTTTATACCAAAACCTCTGAGCCTCAACTACATCACACATCATCAACTTTCCACACAGTGACTTCAACATCCACGCAGGCCCAGTGGACACGGCCTTCATCGTGGACCATCTTTCATACAAATCCCCTTTCTCCGACGAGCTGCTAGTGGAGGACCTGAGTCTGAAAATCAGCCAGGGAACTCATCTGTTGGTGGTGGGGAACACGGGCACCGGAAAGACTTCACTGCTGCGGGTCCTCAACCGTCTCTGGGAAGCACACAGTGGTGAGAGCAGAAGAACTGAGACTGTTTGGTTCAATTTGAGCAGAAGAAGCACAGAAAAGGACAGTTAATAATAATAATAATAATAATAATGATGTGTAACGTAGGGGGTAACTAAGAATGACAGGAAAAATACATAAATAACGAAGTAATGGAGTCACGGTTATTTAAAGAGATTTGTATATGGCCAAAAAAACTAAGGTTTCCCTTCAAAAGTAATGAACATGAACAACAGATCATAGATTTAAACTGATCTCGTAA
The DNA here is from genome assembly GCA_015107715.1 of Tylochromis polylepis. Taxonomy (NCBI): domain Eukaryota; kingdom Metazoa; phylum Chordata; class Actinopteri; order Cichliformes; family Cichlidae; genus Tylochromis; species Tylochromis polylepis. The sequence goes on along the minus strand of VVHJ01057806.1, from coordinate 2,017 downwards.
CGTATTGTTAAGAGCCCATCAGTACTGCACTTCACTGACTTTAGGGACAATAACAACAACAAAGGTCCTGTTACTTTAAATTTTATGTTTTTAAAAGTCCGAGATACAGGAGTAAAGAAATTTACCAACTTGTTTTTGTTTGTTTGTTTATTTATTTATTTTGATTAGGAGAGATATGAGAAGGTACTGTAAAGTCATAAAATAGAAACTGTAAAGCAAAAACACATTCATTCAGCTGTCTGTCCTTCATTTTTTCCTCAGGCTTTGTCCAGATGACCACATGTTTTGGGCCCAGAGGAACGCTCTTCCTGCCACAGAAACCCTACCTGACTGATGGCACTCTGCGTGAGCAGGTCTCTTCTTTTTGTGCTGTTTTTCTCCAAAGTTGTTCCTTTCATATAAACATGCCAAATCATAGATATATGTTTGTGTGTGGGTGAGGGGGTTGTTATGTTTGTATCTAACAAAAAAAAGACCTGTTGGTAATTTACTGAAACACTTGTTTCCAACAGGTGATTTACCCGCTGAAGGATATTTACCCTGCATCAGGTATTGTAGTAAATGTGATCAACAGCTAATTAGCTAGAGGAAAACTACTCTTAGTTAATCTGTGTGTGTGGTGTGTTTTGGTGGGGCAGAGGCAAGCTTATCACTGTGTTACATCTGCTTTTCTTTTAAAACAACACCTTAAGGGTGTCGAAACTGGGGAGAACGGTTGCTGCAGTTTTGAAAGTGCAAGGATTCATTGTTCCTGTGCCACATAGTGTCTCAGCTGCTCAGCGGTTTGGGCCTTTCCTTTGTTGTAATCTTTGTTCATACTGCTCCAAATGCTGTCAGTGGCAGGAAGGACAGCATTGCGCTCAGTTCCTTTTACTTCAGTGTTGTCTTGCTGAAATCATCAATGCATTCCCTGAAGGTTTGTTTTTTTTTGACTGACACAGGACAGTTTCTCTGTGCTCTTTGACAACGGTTTCCATGTTTCTGAGCCCATGAATTTCCACTACACTTTAATTCTACAAGTTGTTAAGAACAAAGCTCAGCCCCTCTTTCTCTTTCTCTCGCCCATGTGGCGGTCTATCCTTCAAGCTCGGGTCCTCTACCAGAGGCCTGGGAGCTTGAGGGTCCTGCGCAGTACCTTAGCTGTTCCTAGGACTGCACTCTTCTGGACAGAGATCTCGGATGTTGTTCCTGGGAACTGCTGGAGCCACTCACCTAGCTTGGGAGTCACTGCACCTAGTTCTCCGATTACTACTGGGACCACTGTTACCGTCACCCTCCACATCTTCTCGAGCTTTTCTCTGAGCCTTTGGTACTTCTGCAGCTTCTTCTTCCTTCTTCCTGATGTTGCCGTCGTTTGGTATTGCTACATCGATCACTACGGCTGTCTTTTTCCGCTTGTCTACCATCACTATGTCCGATTGGTTAGCCATCACCATTTTGTCCGTCTGAATCTGGAAGTCCCACAGGATCTTAGCTCGGTCATTCTCAACCACCCTAGGGGCGTCTCCCACGTTGACCTTGGGACTTCCAGGCCATATTCGGCACAGATGTTTCTGTATACTACGCCGGCCACTTGGTTATGGCGTTCCATGTATGCCCTGCCTGCTGGCATTTTGCACCCTGCTGTTATGTGCTGGATTGTCTCAGGAGCATCTTTACACAGCCTGCACCTGGGGTCTTGCCTGGTGTGGTAGACCCCAGCCTCTATGGATCATGTGCTCAGAGCTTGTTCCTGTGCTACCATGATTAGTGCCTCTGTGCTGTTTTTCAGTCCAGCTTTGTCCAGCCACTGGTAGGACTTCTGGATGTCAGCCACTTCCTCTATCTGCCGGTGGTACATACCGTGCAGGAGCTTGTCCTTCCACGATGGTTCCTCCTCTTGCTCCTCTTTCTTGGGTTTCTGCTGCCTGAGGTATTCACTGAGCACGTGGTCGGTTGGAGCCATCTTCCTGATGTATTCGTGGATGTTCGTTGTTTCATCCTGGACTGTGGTGTTGATACTCACTAGTCCCCGGCC
>VVHJ01057802.1:0-19518 GCA_015107715.1 Tylochromis polylepis | reverse complement strand
TGAATTAAAGAGTCTGTAAGCAGCGGGAAGGAACGACTTCCTACAACGTTCCCTCAGACAGCGAGGTTGAGGGAACCTGTTGCTGAAACTGCTCTTCAGATTGTCCAGTGTGTTGTGGAGGGGATGGGAGTCATTGTCCATGATTGCCAGCAGTCTTGCCAGCATTCTGTCACTGATCGCCTCCTCCAGGGTGGCGAGCTTCTTGCCAACAACAGACTCGGCCTTCCTGATGAATTTGTTCAGTCTGTTTGCGTCCTTTGCTTTGATGCCTGCACCCCAGCACGCCACAGCAAAGAAGATGGTGCTCGCAACAACAGACTGATAAAACACATAGAGCAGCCTGCTGCATACATTGAAGGATCTGAGCCTTCATAGAAAGTAAAGCTGGCTCAGACCCTTTTTGTAGGCAGCATCCGTGTTGGCAGACTACTCCAGCTTGTGATCCAGATGAACTCCCAGATACTTGTAGGATGTGACTATTTCGACATCAGTCCCACCAATGCAGACAGGGGAGGGTCGGGATCTGTTTCTGCCAAAGTCCACCACCAGCTCCTTTGTTTTGGCCACATTCAGCTGCAGGTGGTTCACCTCACACCACCTCATGAAGCGATTGATCAGTCCTCTGTACTCCTCTTCCCTTCCCATCTCCACACTTCCAATAATGGCCGGTCATCAGAGAATTTCTGGAGGAGACAGGTTTCCGTGATGTACTTGAAGTTGGCTGTATAGATGGTGAAGAGGAAAAGGGGACAGAACAGTTCTCTGGGGTGCTGTTCAGACTCTCTGACACACAGCTCTACAGTCTCACAAACTGTGGTCTGCCTGTCAGGTAGTCGCTGATCCACTGGACCAGTGGAGCCTCCACCTGCATGTCCTCCAACTTCTCTCTCAGCAGCCCGGGCTGGATCGTGTTTAAGGCGTTAGAGAAGTCAAAGAACATTAGAAGAGATGCTGTCTAATTTGAAATTACCCGATGTTTTTTCTTAAATCGGCACATTTCCTCACTTTCAACGTTTGATTGCGTTCTACTGAGAATAATTTATGTCTGTGTCAGATTTGAAAATCATTGCAATCTGGTTTTATTTACATTTTACAATTCGGATTGTAGTTTATTCGGTTTTATAGAGCATATCCTGAGTTTTTCTCTGTTTCTCCTGTAAAAACAAAAGTGGATTTAAAAGATGATTATGATAGAAATAATTGTGGCTTAATTAATCTTTCACGCTTCATTAAAAGTGAAAGTCGAAGTCGTTAAGTTTGGACTATGATGGTACCCGTTGGCGTCGGCTGACAGCTGTAGGCTGTGTAGGCTCCCTGTGCTCGTGCTACCGGCTGGTGCAGTTTTCCTTTCAAAAACAGGACAAAATGGCTTTTCAGTGTCAGCGAGACTGCTATATGAAAGAGGTAAGAAGCTTTTAACAGCATGCGAAAAGACCTCCCGGAAATTTATCAGTAGTTCGGTGCAGAAGTGATTAGCAGCCCTGCTAACTGATGCACCTGCTAGCTACCTTTGTAACCAGCGCAAGGGCTGGAAACACTTTTATAGCTCGTTTATATGTAGTCTATGAGCTAACCGCACTATTGTCATACATAACCTTAGATTTATCTAGTTTAACTTTGTTAAAGGTTGCAATTGTGTAATTTCCGCACTCTATACATTAGCATGTATTATTTTCCTCCTTTAAAACTCAACTTAAATGTAATACATCACCTCAAATGCTATTCAATTAGGGAATTTAGGACATTGCCTCCTTGTTTAAAAAGCAACGGGGTGAATTCAGTCTTTGTACGTGCTATCACTTTAATTTTCATTTAGAAAGCCAGACTTTTATAAAGTCTTGCATGAGGTGGTTGAAAACTTGCAAACACTTCAACTGCGTACCTGTTAGCTGGTGGTAGCAAGGTCTTTTTAGAAGCATGTGATGTTTCTGGTTATAACTTTTATATGATACGATTATTATCGTTATTTCACTCGTCTCCTTCCAGTTTGTTACCTCTGTAGTATCCTGCTGCCCTGGAGAGCTAAAACAAGAAGTAAATGGAAAGAAAGAAACTATTAAAGGATTCCACATCAAGCTACAAGATACCATCTTGTTTCCTGAGGGAGGTGGCCAGGTAAGGGTGTTCATTTTCTTTTTCTTTCAAGCTGTGACTCCTTTATTTACATTTGTACATCTAACGTGCCCTCATTGCAAATGTTTATGCAAATGTAAGACTGTACGATGTCACTTTCAAAAATTTGCATGTTTTACGTAATCCTCCTGCAGCCCGATGACCATGGATTCCTTGGAGATGTCCCAGTTTTGAGGGTGACGAGGCAGGGACCAGACGCCCTGCATTTTGTGGCCTCACCTCTGGAGGTGGGTCAGGAGGTTCAAGTGAAGGTAGACTGGGAGAGGAGATTTGATCATATGCAGCAACACTCTGGTAATAACCACCACACAGATGTGAAAGGATGACATCATGCATTTTAATTGCCTGTTGCCTAAGTTGTGATTGTTTTCTTCTTGACTCTTAGGTCAGCATTTGATCACAGCTTTGGCAGACACAATGCTTGGATACAAGACCACATCCTGGTACTTCTCCGCTGCACATTTTTTTCCCTGTAGCCATTAAGGCTTGTAGGTTTACGTTTTTTCTGGGTTTTTATCAGGGAACTGGGTCGTCAAAGAAGCACCATTGAGTTGGACACTCCCTGTGTGAAACCTGGCCAGCTTCAGGAACTGGAAGAATGTGTAAATGAGAAGATCAGAGCTCACATTCCTGTCATGGTTCAGCTTCTCTCTATAGATGACCCAGCTATGGAGAAGGTACAGCTATTGTACTTACTGGTTGTAAAAAGAACCCTGTTGCCCTGTGTGAGTGTATTACACAATATGTATTTGCACAAATCAGGTGAGAAGTCGAGGGCTGCCAGAGGACCACGCAGGTCCCATTCGGATCATTGATATAGAGGGCATAGATGCCAACATGTGCTGTGGAACCCACGTCTCTAACCTTGGTCACTTACAGGTACAACACTGACATTTTCACAATTATACTTACTGTTTGTGACATTAATTGTTGTGTATCTAACTTCTTGTATTCAAATTTAAGGTAATAAAGCTACTGGGAACTGAGAAAGGAAAGAAAAACAAAACCAACCTTATTTTCCTGGTAGGAAACAGGGTACTGAAGTATGCAGAGAAAAGCTACAGCACAGAGCGTTCACTGGTCTCACTTCTAAAGTAGGTTAGAAATCTAAAAGGTCAAAATTTAACTTCGATTCATTCAAAAATTTGAAATGAAAACTCCTTTTGGTCATTTTTCATCAGAACGGGACCAGATGAGCATGTTGAGGCAGTCGACAAGTTGCAGAAGTCTGTTAAGCTGCTACAGAAAGTAAGAACATTTTCCCCATTTCTTTCTAGATTAGTGTTTGGAGAGACAGATTTGGAGGAAACAAAATGGTTATTAAAAATAAATTAATATTATTAGAATTAGAAATTTTGATAGTGGTAAATATGCTTCAACTTAAGATATTGCATGTAAAGCTCCTCAACTACTACAAAACTGTCTTTGGCAGACTAATCTGGGCCTGCTTCGTGATATGGCAGTCCTCATCGCTCAGAGCTTTAAGAATGATCCTCACAAAGACGGCTTCTTCACCTTTCACAAGTAAGAGGTTCCTCTTAGAGATAGCATTATGCACTGCGCTAATGTTAACCATTTTTTTTAAAAACCCCTCAGAAATGACCCATTCTTTACAACCTGGTGACATTTTGGCATCAAGGTGAGTATTTCAATAACTGTAGAAGCCTAGGTGCAGTTTGGTTTTCGTGATATACTTAAAAGGTATGCTTTTATTTTGGTAAGGGGGGAGGGCAGGAAGTTAGGCGAGAGGAGTGGAGCCACACGGTTTTCTGACCTCTTATCTCTCTTCATTCGATTGAACTGAGTTTTTTTTGGGGGGGTGGTTCTGAGTTCAGGTACTGTGTACATGTTAAAACGTTTGGAAATAAACAGTGGGAAAACTACATCAAGGACTGGTGTCGATTATTGGAAAGGAAGAAGAGGGATTATTAGGAGGAGCGTCAAACTAAGGTTTCACTCGCAGGAAAATACAATAACAAAACTGTGTTCTTGTTCTTCCTATAGAAAAGAGGGAGACAATGAGTTTATGAATATCATCGCCAATGAAATAAACACTGAGGTAAGATCATAATTTGACTGCTTTACTGCTAGACATTACCTCTTCAGTAAATTTTTTTTTCAACCCATTCTGGTTATAGGAAACACTGGTTTTCCTGACTGTTGGAGAGGAAAAGGGATCTGGTTTGTTTCTGCTGGCTGGACCCAGTGAACTAGTGACTGAGATGGGACCACAGTAAGAGTGTTCATGTTTACGTAGCTTCTACTGTTAAAATCTTTATGTAGGTTGACACTGTATCTGTCTGTTTACTTTCCAGGGTGTTAGAATTGCTCCAAGGGAAGGGAGCAGGGAAGAACGGGAGATTTCAAGGCAAAGCTAACAGCCTGGCACAGAGAGGAGAGGTGGAGGCTTTACTGAAGCAACGCTGCAATCAACGCAACTCACAGGAAGAATGAATTTTCATTAGAAAGAAATGTTTTATATTTCCAAAAGGGAAATATTAAGGTTAGCTTACATGGCTGTTTTATATGTCCATAATCTGTGGTAAGCACTACAAGAAAGTGACCATTTTGTGAAAATGTATATAAGTCAACTTCTGTACAACATGTGCTGTACATATTTGAATATTAAATGTAAAGTGCTGGCTTTAGTCATTAAAAATCATTAATAATTTTTGAATGATGTATTTTTCTAACCCGTCTTCAATCATCCAGGTAGGAAATCTCAGAAAGTTGATTCTGTCTTTCTGGTTGTAGCAGTTTCATCACTCATTCAAGTGACTTCCAGTTGGACAGTTGTCAAAGCTTGGAAGTTAACTAAAGAATGCTCCAGGAGGGGGACAAAGGACAACTGCTGCCTAGGCAACAACCTGTAGTGAGCCCTGAAGTGTGAGGAGTGTCAGAACAGCTAAGACACATTTTCTCAAAACGCATCATCTCTGTGGCTTTCAAACCCCAAAACACACTACGCCCTAAGGATCAGGTCTCCATTGGGAGATGAGAAAGATGTGAAATTTCCACATTGCAATTTTGTCTAATGGAGCAGTCAAGTAATAAATACACTTTAAGAAAACTTTGAGCTATTAATTGTGATCCAATTTATATATAATCTCCACAAATATGGACACATTTTAATAAAAAGGAATATTCAGTTTAATAAAAGTAATCCCTAAATATCACCCAAACTGGGCTAATGAAACACCTTTTCCATACAGTGTCCTCAACCTTAGCAAACTAGACTGTAATGGACTGTATTGTCACAGTTCAGTGGTGTAGCCAATGTGTCCATATGTTGAAATAGTGCAAATGTGCAAGCTCCCCTTCCCATTTGTTAAAAAAACTAAAGTTAAAAAAAAAACACAAAAAAAACCAGGCACATGTTGAGATAATCTGGCAGTATCTGTGGCCAGTTTGTTGCTCCTGATGGTCCTTATTGCTAACTTAAGGGTTGCACGATCTTCATTGAGATGTAGTTCTGTAAAAGGCGAGAGAGAACAATCAACCACACATTGACAAGTTTCCTACAAGTACAAAAGATGATAAGACTGAACAATTTCAGAATATGAGAAAACTTTGTTATCCAGTGCGTTTGCTTTTCTCTGTCCTTACCGGTAAAGAATACAACAGAATGGCGATGAAGAGGACCAGTATGATGAGGATGATGAGTCCAATAAAGACCCACTTGTACCTTCTCCACACAATGAACTTCATGGTCTTACATGGGTTGGTGAACCAGAAGAAGGATGTATCTGGGCGACTAGTAGTTGACAGAAAATGTATTTAGTAGACATCATAGCCTGTATACCTTTCAAAATCCAGCCCAGCTAATCTTGTAAAGCAGGCTCTTACTTTGGAGGGTCCAGTTTTGGATTCATGTTGGGTTCATCCCGTCCTTTTCCTGCTGGTCGCTCGTCTGCATCCACTTCACTCACAATCTCCAGTGTCATATCCACTTTGCCCTGCAAACCCAACACAAACAACAGAGTGACAAGACAACAAGGACCTGTGACACTTTTGGAATACTTAAACTAAATTAAGGCTAATTTATCTGACAATCTTCTGCAAGTAACAAATTTGTGATTTAGGAATAGTAAATAGAAGATGAAGTAATAGAATAATGTTGTTGTCCAAAGCTCTTAATCTTTTCTCTTCATGTCACTTTGGGAATATTGCATTTTAACTCCTAAATTTCCAAATGTCTTGTGGTTCCATTTTATCAAATGAAAACTGAAGTTTCTATTCATACTTACACCCAGGACCTTCTTCCCATCTTGTTCAATAGAGCAAGGCCACCAGCCTCTGACTGACTGCTGGGCAAACAGAGACTTGTTCTGCTCTGTCTTGGGTGGACCTATTGCCATATTATCCATCATATCCAAAGAGCATTTCTCTGGGGTCTTCGCAGGAGCAACCAGGTTACGCAAGTCCAGCTCCACAGTACCTGGGATCACAGCACATTGTCCTAAGTTTTTGTAAGGGCTGTCTCATAGACACACAGGTTGGACTTGAAAGTTTCGTACCTAGGTAATCATCCAGTGAGAATTTGTCATTATCCCAAACCTGAACAATCAGTTTAGGAGGAATCCTAAACTCTGTTTTATCAAGACTCCAAAAGTGTTCCTGTTGTAAAACAAGAAGATATTCAAACATGCTTTAACTTAATTGCAACAATGTTATTTTTAAAATGGTATTAAAATAATCTTTGATCTAGAGTATAATCAACCAACTGGCAACAAGCCTCACCTTCTTGGATACAAGGCAGAGTTGTTCTGCTGGCAGGTAGTCAAAGCCAAAGACAAATCGCCAGTTAAAGTTACCGTCGCCATCCAGAGACCTGTAGTGGACATCAGTCTTCTGCTTGTCCTCCTCCATTCCTGGCATCCAGCTGTCACATTAACAACAGAGATGAATAATCACTGGCCTTTGACCACAGTAACCCTCTAACGCAAAGTGCTGCTACCTCCTAAAGGAAGATTTTTGAAAAAGTAAATGAAAATAGATTTGGACAAACGCATTAATGCAGAATTAGCACACCCTTTCACATAGATGTCGCTCATGCGCTCTCCAGTGATACTGGTCTCATCCAGAGTCACATCTGTGGTGTTCCAGATGACAACACGTAGGAAATACCTGAAAATTTGAACACAGTCATTCTTAGCTCTCAGTGACATCTGCAGCGATGAAGTACTGAAGAGAAACAAACACTTACTTCTTTGGTTTGCGTGGTGTGATGTCAAAGGGAGGTCCGGGGAGGCCGATACTTTTGGGGAAAACATCCACCCACATCTGAATTTGTCCCTAAACCAATACAATATATACGTTTTACAAAAATAACTGAGCCTGAGTCTTCGTGCCCAGAAACAGGTACAGTATGAGACATCTAACCTGAGAGAGGTTGGGTTGGAAGCTGCTGTAAAGCGTCCTAGTTTCCACATGTTCCGGGACAAGACCCTGTGTTCTGAGCACGTGCAGACAGAGGCGTTCAGAAGGTGGACCCAAGTGCTGATGAATTTCCTTGTTGTTCTCTTAATGTAGAAAAAGAAATCGATCACTCAATTGGTATTAAAACAGTCTAGTGTTACACAGGCAAAACAATTCAGTCACAACAATATTATATTGTTATGAAGGTTGGAGGTTCAGTCCCTGCTCCAGTCTGCATGCCAAAGTATTCTTGGGCAAGATAACGAGCCCCGATTTCCTCCCAGTACATTCATCGGCGTGTGAAAGTTAGATAGAAAGCACTTAAATGTAGAATAAAGTGCTTCTGTAAATGTGCATGTGATTGGATGAATGGGCCATGTTGCACAAAGCACTTTGGTACCTCAAGTAGAGTATTAATGTATTATATGATAATCAGTCCATTTATCATTTAAACAGTAAGAGATTCAAATTAACTGATTCATCTATTTGAAATCAGAAAATTGGATACACATCTGAATTTCAAAACAATTCTGCTGTTTCTGCTGCATTCAAATAAATTTTGTTTAATTAATAAAACATATGGTATTAGATGTTTCAGGGAATTAAACTATAAGAATATGTGGCAATGTGAAATGTGCTAAAGACAAAACGTACTGTTAATCTTTGCCAAACAATGAGGGCATGTAGACTGATTGTAATTGTTGCTCATTTTTTAACACAAAACATCCAAATCACAAGCACATTACATTTTATTACATTCATTTATACTATTATACTTCTAACCCCTTACCAAACTGAGTCAGTGTGTATTCTTTTCCATTGAAGGTGAGTGAGTTTCCATTATCTTCAGTCCTGGGCTTGGAAAGTCCTTTAAGACGAGCCAGATTTTCAAGAATCTGAGATGGCTTCAGCTGGTCCCGCCACTGGTTGATGCCAGAACTAGATGACAGGTGAGTTGGAATTAATATTCATCAGCTCTGACTTCATGTTTTCCAAAACATATTTAAATGTTTCCCACTTAGGCACATCTGCTTCCTTACATGCAGTAGCTTTGGGGCAGGCCACAGTATGAGTTAAATCGAGACAGGAAGCGGTTCTCCAGGTCGATCACTGTCTCGCCGACCTTCTCGTCACGAGTCAACAGATCATAGTCGTAAATAGAGATCTTCAGGTCCTTGTCCTGCGGCAGGAAACACGTCATCTCAAACATCCTAAACAACAAAAAGGACTGTTTTAGAAATCTTAAGATGTAATAGATTTTCCATTTATACCTGTCTGAATTCATTGACACATAAGGCTTACCTTCCAAACACAGGGTTGGTGGTGTTGGGTAAGTAGTGGTCTCTGTCTTCGATTGTGTTTTTTCCCAGTGATATCTTTATGTATGGATCGCACTGAGCAGAAAAGAGAAGACACGGTGCTGACCGTACAGTGTGTGAAAAGATTTGTATTACTGCAGGTAATACAGATTAACACTCACGCTGCCATTATTGTCTTTGGGCTGGAGGTCGATGCCCCGAACCACATAAATCCTGACCAGACATTCCTGAGGTCCGCTGTCTGGGAGCTCTGTGAACTGACGCGGTGGAGGAGCAACACCTGGGTCATCTGGCAAGGGGTACACTTTGAACGAACCCTGCAGGTACAACAGTAAACCCCACACTCAAACAAGGAGATCAAGTTCACTGTAGTCCCCCCTAGTAGTTAATTAATGTTTTTCTGGATCTTCAATAATATTGCTCTGAATGCAGTTAGACAACCTTGAACTCTCCAGCCACAGTAGGGTCATCATCGCCATCGTCATTCTTGCCTCGCTGGAGTTTGAAGGTGTTGCAGAAATCAGTTAGCCCTTTGAATGCTGGTACATCTTCCAGTTCGCAGTCATAGATCTGAAAATGAACACATTCACATTCAAGTGGTCTGTAGTTCCGAAGAGGATCTTATGTACAACTTGAACTACAAAAACCAAGATGAATGATTACAGCTTTATGAGTGTTGTGTGAAGAAATGGAGCTGGCTTACTTTGAGGGTATCGTATCCTTTCTTGAGGTAAGGACCACATTTCTCCTGGTCTCCTAGCGAGACGTAGAATTTACTCCACCAATCAACTGTCTCTTTTTCCTAAAGATGGAATTGTTCTGCATTTTAATCTCACTACATTTGGGAACAAAAATTGATTTGGCTGCTATTAAATCTTATTTTATCAACTACTAATAAGTCTTACCTTCTCTGCAAGCTTTGGCGAATGAAGATGCACCAAAAACAAAAATAAAAACAAGTCAAAAATATTTACAGCAGTAACAAAAAAGCAAAAAGGCAAAAATAAAATGGAACAAATATTGACAAGATAGCAGAAAATTGAAATGCAGAGAAGAAAAAGTTGATAAAATGCTTTCAGCTACAGCAATCAACAACAACAATAAGCTTTTAACACAGCAGACATTTTGACATATCATACTGAGATGTATTGATTTCATTTAGTGTATACCCTAATATTCTACATTGTGTTAGCTTACTGAATCAATATTGATTGTATTTTTCATATATGCCCTTCATGGTATGACAATTTAAAATGTCTGCTGTGAAAAGGGTGCTAATAGCAGGTAGCATGGATCTGGTGGTAAGGTGGCGTCCATGCTTGCCATGACTGACATCTGCTTTTAAATAAATCAAAGGACTAAATCTTCACTTCATTCATAGATTTCAGTTTTCTGTCAGTTTCATTTATGGTCAGAACAACAATTTAATAATTGGTCAACTAAAAAAAAAAAAAAAAGTGACATTTCGGGAAATAGAGTATTGTCTAAATGTCTTGGGCCGCCCCTCATTTCTGTATATTTTACTTCCAAGCATCAATGTGTGCGCTGTGTCCTTAAAGAAATTTGAGGACACTGGACAAGTGGAATACAAAAAAAAAACTAGGTGGAAGGCCTCTTCTAGTATCTGAAGCCTCATCAGAAATGATCTCAATGTAAGGGTGGCTGTCAAGAAGGAAGGGAAACGGAGAAAAGGCTGAGTTACGCCAAATTACACAGTGGCAATAGATCTGACGGAATGATAAATCCAAATTTGAAACATTTGGTTCAAATCATTATCACCACAAACAAGAGAGAGGTATAACAGTGGCTGTTTACAGCCATCTGTAAAACATGGTTTGGAGCTGCATTTAAGTCAGTCAGGTTGAGCATCCTGTCAAAAATGATGGAATTATAAATGCAGAAATGTGGCATCTGATTTTGTTCCCAATACAACAGCGTGTGAAAAGCACTTAATCAGCAACAGCCTCATATATAAATGAGAGGTGGCTTTTGCACAATACTGTACCTTTATTTTCTTGAGTCACAAGAGTTAGACGCAAACAATCATAATTATTACACACACATGTCTTTGTGCTAAATTTGAGTCTACTGCCACCACCCAGTTAGCTCTGCATAAAGACTGGAAACAGCGCATTAAGGCTACCATTGTTAGTAGTAGTTTAGCACAAAATCACAGATAAAACGCAACATGTTGGTTTTACTCTTCACTTTTTTACAGATTCAATACTGGCTAGTTTTTTGAACTGTTGAATGAATTATTAATAGCACTTAGACTTTACCCATGGATAATGCCAGACTAGTTGTTTCTACCTAATTTGGGTCTGAACTTGGGTATTAGCAGTAGTATCACATTTAGCATTTAGAGCAGTTTCAATTTTCAAACTCCATGCAGGAAAATAAGGGTATTTCCCAAAGTATCAAACTTTCTTTAAGTAGGAAACTTGTAGACATGTTACTTTTGAGGTTTCAATAGCAACACTGGCTTCTAAATTTAGACGCCTGAACATCTATGCTACAATAACAATGTGCTCAATAAAATACGCCAGATAAAGTAAAACTGCAGTTATTATGGCAACTCCCCTGTAGATTCATGGCTTTGTGATAGCATTATTGTTCAGTTTTCTGTAGCTCTGTGATTTTCAGCCATTCAGCATCATTGGAGCCCCACCTTGTGAATTAGAAAGCCATAATAAGTAACCATACATACAAAATGGGAGGTAGGGGAAGCCATTTTGTCGACAGCAGCTGACATGCTGTACATTAACTGTAAGCCAGAGTAATCAGAGTAAATTTGTCAGATTTGACAGTCAGATTCTGCGCTTAAGTGAATAGAGGAAACTTCTGAGTGTTAGGAGAGGGATAAAGTGGTGGGGCTTACCTGAGCTTCTAGCAGTGGTCTTTTCTCCTCCATGGTGATAGAGACATGTTTGTGAGGTGATGCCATCATCAGAGCCACTGTTAACATTGAGCAATTACTTTTGTCTCTGTGCATAAACTGTGTCAAAGTTTGTAGCTAGAGTTTCTCTATTAGCATGCTACAGACTGTATGAACAAACCTAATTCAAAAAAAGACGGGACGCTATGAATAAAAAATGATAAAGAAAGATTCAGAAACCTCATAAGCCCACATTTAATTCACAGAATGAAGAAAACATATCAAATGGACCAATTTAAGAAATAAAATTAGCTGCTTTTGAATTTGGTGACAGCAACAGAGGGACATGTTCACCAATGTGTAGCATCCCATCTTCTTTTAATAACAGTCTGTAAAACTGGGAACTAATGAGGCCAGCTGCTGGACTTTTGGGAGGGGAATGTTGTCCCAGTCTTGTCTGATGTTAGATTCTAGTTGATCAACAGTTCTCAGTCTTCCGTGTTGAATTTTTCATTCCATGATGTGTCAAATGTTTTTAACGTCTGGACTGCAGGCAGGCCACATCAGCACCCAGACTCTTCTCCTAGGAATCCATGCCGTTGTTATAGCTGCAGTATACAGTTTAGTGTTGTCTTGCTCAAATATCCAAGGCCTTCGCTGAAAAAGACCTCACCTGAATGTGCAATGTGCAAGCTGCCACTTCCGTAGGCACTAATCTGCCTCCATACCATCAGAGACTCAGGCTTTTGAACTTTTGAGTGTTTACAACAAGCCAGACGGTCCCGCCTCTCTGTTTTCTGGAGGATGCAGTGTCCATCCTTTCCAAAATGAATTTCAAATTTAATTTTGTCTAACCACAGAACAGTTTTCCAGTTTTCAGCCTTGCACACAGAGATTTCTCCGCATTTTCAGAATCTTTTGATGATATTATGCACTGCAGATGATCAGAAATTCAGATTCTTTGTAATTTTACATTGGGGAACAGTATTCTGAAATTGTAGATGTAAATTTGTAGATGTAAGTTTTTGCACACTGGTGAACATTTGCCCATCTTCTGAGAAACTCTGCCATCAAATGTAATTGTTTTTCTGAAAAACACTTGATAAGTTTTCTATTTTCTGTTGTGAATAAAATATGGTTTATGAGATTTTGAAATAATTGCATTATTTTCTATTACATGGTTGCACAGTGTCCCAACTTAAGTGCCTTAAACCTGAATTTGTTCTAATGGCTGCAGGGACCAATTCCTCTGGTCGCAAAGCAGAAGTTAATTGCTAGTTTTTCAAGATGACATTCACTGCAAATTAGGACCCAATTTAGAGTAAAATAGATAGCCCTTACTTTTAGATGACATTGCTCCCTCGGCGGTGATGACATATGGGTCACATCTGAACTGCTCCAAAGAACTGATAGTGCACTGACCTACCACGGGCTTCCTGCCAAATGGACGGTGGTCTATTACCTTCAGCACAATGGGAGGCGTGTACATCTCTTCCTTCGGAAGGAGCTGGATGGCGAGTATAGAGGAAATGGAATAAATAATCAGGGTTTAAATCATAATGTAGTAGCTTCTTCAGAATAATAACTGAATCTTAAATTTAATGATTCGGGTGTTGGTGTACATTTTTAGACATTTTCATTGCAAAAGTTTAAGATGAGGCTTAAAAGTTTCCTTTTTTGACAAAGCGTATAGTTAGAGCTTGATCAGATGACCCTGTATCCTCCCTTAGTTACACTGCAAGAGGTCTAGACTGCTGGGGGCTTCCCATGATGCACTGATTTTTCTTCTTCACTCACCTTTTTCACTCACTGTGTGTTTATACACCACTCTGCATTTAATCATTAGTTATTATTAATCTCTGGCTCTCTGCTATAGCATGTCTTTGTTTTGTCTTCCTGCCCTCACCCACACTGCAGATTGCCCCATGTCTGATTCTGCCCCAGGTTTCTTCCTGTTAAAAGGGAGTTTTCCCTCCCATGGTTGGAAAAGTGCTTACTAACAGGGGGTTTTCTGATCGTTGGGGTTTTCTCTGTTTGTTCTGTATTATTGTAGGATCTTTATGTTACAATATAAAGTGCTTTGAGGCAACTGTTGTTGTGATTTCAGGCCATATAAATAAAAGTGAACTGAAATGAATTGAACTGAAAAAAAAGTTGAAACTTAGTCATTTCCAAATTAAAAGTTAATTTAGTTAAATTATTTTTTCTTCCAGACACTTAATTTCCCAATTCTTGTGCATAATCTAGAGCTTGTGTAATACTGCCATTACCACTTTAATGAAGAGGACAGAGCTTGGGAAGTTTGGGCTCTTCTTCATGTTCTTGATGACGGCTGACTCTACCCTCTCCCCCCCACATTCCACCACGAGGCTGGGTGAGGATATCGCAGCCAGTTGGTATGGCTTCATGTTCCTCAGGCCCCATGCAAGAATCTGAAATCAAACATAGAGTGGGGAGTTTTAGCGAGGTCAAATTTCATGCCTGTGCATCACTTTAGAGGGAAAGTTATATATAAGGCTGTATTTTACCTCCACAGCAGTGAGCTGCACCACAGGGCGAATGCCCTGAGGAACCATGTAGAGGTTCTCGGCTCTCTTTGGGGGAACCAGTGGAAGATCTGAGTCTCCTGACTACAGAGACAGAGGCATTCATTAGGCTTTATTTTTTGTTTTGTTTTCCTTACATTTAGTTCCACTGGAATTATAAACAAATGAGGAAAGCAACATTACACCTTACATTTCATATAAGAAATGTCAACAGTAATTACCAACACTACATGGAAATGATAAAATACAAAGGAGAAGAAAAGATGAAGACAGTGTTTAAGTTAAGGATTTATTATTCAGTATGTATGTATGACAGACTGCATGTGAAAGAGGTAGCACAGTTTTTAGGAAGTCTCACAGACCTGAAGGCCCAGAGAACAATTCCTTTTAAAAAATGATATAAAACAGACTATTGTCCACTACTTTCTTTTCAAACCTTGTTTTTAAGAATGAGTTCAGCAGCCACGAGAGCCTCCCCGGCCACCTTCCCCTTCTGGATGATGGGATGCCACAACAGTTTTGGTGTCTGATTCATACCAGAATTCAGTTTTACTATTGGGATGCAAATACTGCGGCCCAGCATTTCGTCCTTCCCCTGAAACAGAAACTTCCAAGATTACCATATATATTCTAATATGGAGTGCAAAATTTAATACACATGAGTTTAACAGAGGATGCTGTAAGAATAACAGATGAATGGTGTACATTGCTTAAAAGAAAATGAAAACTATGTAAAGGAAGCTGTCAAATGTTTTTTTAATAATTTAAGCTGGAAAAGAAAGAAGTTTCACTGAAGTTACAGAAGTATCTGCACAAAATCAACAATCAGGGATCTTACAACATTGTAAGCACCGAACAAACACAGATTCATTGTGCAGAGGACTTCTCTATATACAGTCTATATCCCTCAGCTTACCACTTGGTCACTATCGTAGAACTCCAGGACAACATCAGGGGGACGGTAAGCAATCTTCTGGGGGTCTCCGTAAATCTCTACATCATTAAAAATCAGAGTCTGATCCCAGATTGGGTTTAGCGTTGCTCTTAGCTTCTCTGTTGTCTTACTGACATGCAGGAAGGAGACATGTGCATATGGATCTGTGGTGGAAAAAGAGGTAGTTTTAGGTTTTAGTTTAACAAGGGGCTTTGCAGTGATACTCATTTAAGTTGAAATCTAAATCCACTCAAAGTCTTAAGCGTCACACGCATTAAATTTCATCCTTGATTTAATCTTACCAGAGAAACTATCTTTGTCCATGGAGGTCATGTTGCGTGCCTGATGGACGTAGACACGGAGATGGTACATATATGACCCTAAAGAGGAACACAATATGTATGAAGTGGACAGTTATCAATCCTTCTATGCAAATGCAAAATGCATTCATATGTTCACTTGTATGTGCATCACTCACTGTCAAAGGAGCAGGACACAGTAGGCGTGTTGGCACCAAACAGCTTGGTAGCGTCACCCTTGGAATCTTTCTCTTTCTCCTCTGTGTCAATACCCTGCCGAGAAAACCAGACAGCTTTTACACATTCATATTTCACACGCTCCCAGAAACAAAGAAAACACACACACACATGATAGCTCTGTAGATGGGGTTAATTCATAAGCAAATATTTGGTGACTCAGCAAGATCAGGTTCACTTCCAGCTTTGTATAACATCCCATCCTCTCTGGTTTGTTCTCTAACTATTACTAAACTATTGTCAATCAGATGTAAAAAAAAATAAATAAAATAAAATAAAAAAAAATAGTTCAACATCAACAAAAAAACAATTTTCTCATTCTCACCAATGCCCCCTCCAGCTGGAAGATGGCAGCTGCTCCGAGGCGATCTTCTGGTGCCATTTTTCTCCTCCAGCGCCTTCGCCGAAACGTATCTGATGAACGCTCATTTCTGTGGAATTTCCAGCCAATCAGAGAAGAAAATTCCCAGCCCTCAGGGTCGCCTTGATCCCGCCTCTGCGTGCAAAAAGGGACATATAGTAAAAACATTCGTTCTACCTGGATAGCATTAGTTCAGGCAGGCCACCAAGTCAAACACAGCCACAGAATTGGCAGATTATCTCATCTATGTGCCTCTTGTGCAGTGCTGACCTCCACAGCTGCTCCTCCGGGGACTTTACTCCTCTTGCGCGGTCGAATCAGCCTTCTTCTGCGATGAACGTGGTAGACCTTCTCTGCAGGAGCCCAGGACCGAGGCTTGTCATCTGGAGGAACGGTGACTCCATATTCCCAGCCTTTGAACACCACATAGACATTCATACCAAAAATGTCCATAGTTATATGGTTTAAATTTTAAATTTATTTTAGTTATGCTGTGAGGTGAATGTCTGCACCTTGATCATCCACAGCTCTGTTGATATCCACAGTCCACTCATCCTCCCAGATCCAACCTGGGGGACAATCAAACTCTGCAGGGTTGCGGCTTTTCTCTCCATTCTGCACAACCAAAAAGAGCCACTTAGTGGCCTATATATGCTTATAAATGTATCTATATTAGGAGTGTGGGATTTTAGGTATTCTGTTCCAGGCATTTGGGTGAGTCAGCGATTAATTTGTACGGTTATACTGATGCGTCGATATTTCTGTTTATCAAGGAGAAAAGAAAACTGTACTCTCACCACGTCAGTAAAGGGTTCAGAAGCAGCCTTCCACTCGCCACCTGGGAAGCGGGTCTCATTCTGGAAAACCTCATCCATGAATTCAGTGTGTCCTGCATCGGCCTCTGTTAGCAGACTGAATATGAAATAAGACTAAATATGAAAAGAGAATTTAACAATGAGGATATCTGCCATCACAAACGGCAGTACCAAAAACACAAAACACACGGCAACATCAGTGCATGGTTGCATGTGTGCATGTGGTGTGAAACACAAGGAAGCATTTACATATTTTGTCAAGCAGTGTGTTTACATGTTGGGAGTTTCCTAACTGATAATCTAAGTCTAACAAACGCTGTGCTCATCTAGCTGAAAGTATGTGCTCCATATTTTTACTGTTAGACACACGTCTCATACCATCTCTCAAACAATTTTTTGCGAGTTCTTTTTTTCCACTTTACTCAGCTTTTTCCTCTTTTGTCACCTAGAAGTTTGGATATACAGTGAGAGGCAAAAATCTGCTGGTAACTTCTGGTAATACTTGGAGTGCAGATTGTGTTTGCCTCCGAGTTTACAGATTAAAAAGATTACGTGGATAACTTCCGTCAGTTTGATACTTTTCCATTAAATGACTGCTCAATGGCATGAGGAGAATGTAAACATGAGAAAGTCCACGTGGCCTACTTCCTTCACACTGCGCAGACTCAGTGTTTACCAAGGTAAGGTAGTGGTGAAAACATCAAACAAATCCTGTCAAGATGACCAACTCCAATTACACTCACGCTTTTTCTGGATCAATGAACCACTCAGACTCCCACTTCCATCCTCTGGGTGGTATGAAGTACTCCTTTTTTAGCTTCAGTTTGCCGGTTACATCAGAAAACTTATAGCGCCCCACCAGTCCCGTAGTCCCCCACTTCCCGAACACCTGAGCCTGATTTTCGTACTGTAATGTACAGGAAGAAGGGCTTGGTTTTAGGAGCTGAGAACATTTCATATAATAACACACATGTATTACAATGTAATACTTGTGTGTGAATCCCAGGTATGTGTGGGAGAAACATACCAATTCAGCAAACACACTGAAGGTTCCGTCGGAGTATGAGTTGAACTTTTTCTCATGTGCAGACAGACCCAGCCACATGTTGACTCTAATCTGAACTGGCACCTTTAAGCCCTTGTTCTTGTCCATGGGGTACTGTGGAGAAGGAAAAAAAAAGCATAGAAAGGCAGCTGATTGCTACATAACATTCAAACATTTCCTTTAGTTTTTTGCCTGTTTTTGACAGTTCATGTGTACCTGTAAATACACAGTCTGTGTCTTGCCGCAATGCTGCCCACAGGCCTGCTCACTGAATGTAGAGTAGAGGATCTGATGAGCTGGGATGCGACTGCAGGCCACTCTCTTCTCACCCCGTAGCATCCAGATAACCACATCAGGCATGCTGTTTTGGGGCTGGGCACAGTTAGAAAAACCATGTGAACTCATGCAGTGCTTATGGAAAGACTGTGCATTATGCATTAGCACACAGATTTTTCCAGTAATTAGGATGAATGTCTTGCATTCTTTTGACATTTTACTGCATCACGAGGCTTTTGCATGAAACAGTGTGTATAATCAATGCTGTACAGATTCCTACAAATAATATGATAAGGAAGTGGACCCAAAAGCAGGACACGGAGGGAGACAAGACTGTGGTGAACAAAAAGCGAGCCGTTTATTGTGGCTGATGCAAACAGGTACATACAATGAGGCAAAACAGACAACTAAACTAAACCTAGACTGGGAGAAACTAAACTAACTGGGAGCACTGTGAAACACGGAGAAATACTAAGAATAAACTATGACAACTACCCACTAAACACTGGACATCGGGCGGACGTGCAGATCGTGTCTATACTGGGTCGGTCGGTCCATGACTAATTCTGGACATCTGTACGACGTCCAGACTAGTTCCACCATTTGGATGTCCAACCGTGACCCGACCTGGACGTCGATATGATGTTCAATATTTGAACTTTAGACTTGTTTTTTTGGACGACATGTGGACATCTATGAGAGGTGCAGGGAATTTACACGACTAATAAATGTGATATTTTTTCATTTCCAAATATTAACATTGTTGTTGTCAGCATGATACATATGAATACAGATTATGTATAAACAAACACGATCTATTATGTGTTAGCCTATTGATTTATTTAGTACATTTTGCTGTTTTTCTTTAACTGGTTTATTTATTTTAGTCAATCACCTTATTTGTTTGTAACCAGGTTAAAAATGTCATTTACTAAAATGTGCTGAAATATTAAAAATGTTAAAATGTAAAATAAAAATTGTTAAAGTATTTAGAAAATTTTTGGAATTCCTTTTAAAAGGAGTACAATGTGTTTAATAAGTTCAACAGTGCATTTGCATTATACATGGCTCATTTTTATTTTAGTGAGGTTGGTATCCTGTTTTATTTTGAAGAGCATTGTCAAAGGAAGTGAACGGTGTTGTGATTGGTATCCTGCTGTGAGAGAAGTCGTGACGGACAGTATGAGAAGTTTGTGCAAGTGTGTATGTTTGAATTGGACTATCTGCTCAACAGTCTTTGTCGATGTGCACATTTTGCAA
>VVHJ01057797.1:0-11689 GCA_015107715.1 Tylochromis polylepis | reverse complement strand
CTGAGATCAAATGGCCCAAGATGTGAGTGGGCGTTAAGGCGTCTGGGAAGGATCTCAAAACTGGATTATAGATGGCAGACAGTTGGTGTGGTAAGCCCCGCCCTCTGTTCAAAGATGGTCGTTCACAGTGGACATAGATGCTTCTTTCACTCCTCGTTCAAACCATCTGTCTTCTCTGTCCAACATGTGAACATTGGCGTCCTCAAAGAGTGACCTTTGTCCTTTAGATGCAGATGGACAGCTGAGTCTTGTCCCGTCGAGGTGGCTCTTCTATGCTGTGCCATGCGTTTATGAAGTGGCTGTTTGGTCTCTCCAATGTAGAGGTCTGAGCATTCCTCTCTGCACTGTACAGCATACACTACGTTGTTAAGTTTGTGTTTAGGAGTTTTGTCTTTGGGATGAACCAGTGTGTGTCTGAGTGTGTGGCTGGGTGGTTTGATTTCATCAAATTAGCAAAGATGCACAAAAAAGAAGATCAGACGCCAACTAGGGAGGATCAGAAGGACAAACGCAACAATATTGTCATCCCCTATGTAGCCGGTTTATCAAAAAAACTCAGGAGAGTCTTCTCCAAGCATGAAATCCCAGTGTACTTCAGACCCAGCCAACTATAATCCAGTTTTGAGATCCTTCCCAGATGCCTTAACGCCCACTCACATCCTGGGCCATCTGACCTCAGGATATCACATGATAGGGTGGGGCTAGGTTTCACAATGGGTTTACCCGAAACCTTGGCTGATTGAGACCCACACCCGTTTTCACACCTTGGCTCGTATGATTAGGTATAGGGGGTTGACAGGGGGTCCAGGACCCCCTTGGGGGGACACTCCCATAGGGCTTTAAATCTGGGACTCTCCACCATTTGCTCTTAGAACTGAAGAAGCTTCTCGGATGAAACGTCTTCAAGAAACTTGAAGTCCAGACGCTTTTCTTTCCAAGCTCCTTAGACTACCATGACCTGGATGACTGAGAACCTTCACAGACATTTTCTTGAGAAACCATCAACACTCCCACTGATACAGATGCCATACGGATTCAGTTTATCGTACGAGTCCAGGTGCCAGATGAAGTTCGGCCCTTCACTGTGCTTTAGGCACATGTACTTTTCAGGTGTCCAAAAAACCCAGTTTCAAAATAAAAGCCTCAACGGTGTGTTTTTATTGTGTTAACTCATTATTGCAGAATCACAGTGACTTAGTGGTCATTAAAATGTCTTCAGAATTTGCAAACTTATGATTCATGTCACAAATTACGATACACCGCTCTCCCCTACATAATCTGCTTTTATAGATTAAATGTATCAGTATTGGTATCGGCAGTACTGGCCATATATTTACTTGGTATCAGATCGATACCAAAATCTGTCCCACACATAAACACCCATCCACGCGTGCAATTAAGTAGAGACAATTTGTGAGTGTTCCAAGTATTCATCCCAGTGACGACCCGTGAAAAAGAAACTGCACGCACACACCGATCAGGCATTATCGGAGACCACCCGCCTAACATTTTTTCGGTGATCCAAACCGTTTAGAGATTGATGTGACCATAAGATTATTATTGCCAAGCATGGATCAACAGCTCCTGTAGTAGGCTGAACAAGAACGAAATCCTTTCGTGTTTCACAGCTTGCACAGGAGAGTGATCTGGATTTTTATTTTATTTTATTTTTGTAAGTACAGAAATTAGAAATCTAAGAAAGAAAACAACAAAAAATATATATGAAACACAACACAATATGGCACAGTTAACATCTGACACACTTAAAATAAAACACAATACAAATAACTACTAAAGAAAAGATACTGCCAGTTCCAGTGAGGTGGAGTAATTTAAACACTGCCTGTACTGTTCAGCGATTATAATGGCATCAAGAATATCTGCAGATAATTCATAATTACAATTAGAAGTAACATTTTTTTCACTAAACTCAGTGGTCTTCCTTAAAGCCAAATTCATTATAGAGTGACATCACCGTATTTTAACACAGATTTCCTAAAAAATAAAAATAAAAAATTAGCAAGTCCAAATAAACGATGACGGGTCGTTCCGTCTCAAATCAACCAAGCCTTCTGCTCAAGCATGCATGGAAATTATACGGTAGAAAAATTTTATAACGATGTGAAAATTTTGCTTTAAATATCAAATACTTCAAGATATATACATTTTTAAAATGGTCCGTCAGCCCACTTTTAGGCCTTTTTTTCGCACATTGAAATCTGAAGAAATATTTGAACATGTTAGTTGACCAGGACATGTTCCAAAAACTGGCTGATTAAAAACGGAACGATCCCGATCTGTTCTTCATAGCTCAGATTTGCCTGGGCCATCATTCAGTCTCACTGCTTCAGTCTGTGCCAGTCTCTAAGGAGCAGTGTCCATTTCTATCATAATGCACTTACTTTGATTTCCATGTGGTTAAATATTGAACAGAATAACAATGCGAAAAAAAATGTTCTTCCCCTATAAAATTAATGTTTCTCCAACTTACATTTTGTCCACATCTGATTTCAGAGGTGGACTCAACAATATTAATAACTGCATTCAACTTAAAACAGCCAATCCTAGGGTCCTGCTGTTGTCCACACCGTTCAGTATTACAGATTACAAAAATACTGGCAGTCACCAGGGCTACCCCTCAACTCTGTGTGAAATATAAAGATAGGAGCAGCTAAGAGAAGAAGAAATGTGCTGAAAGTGTCAGAAAGGAGATTTGTTTTCATTTTACAAGAGTGTTAGCAGCACAACAAATACAGTGAAGCCAGTTAACCTCTAATTCTGGAAACAACTGTAAACTGCAATTGCAAAACTCTGCTAATTAGGATAAAAAGAGGCTTGCAATTATAATCTGACTATATTCTGGCGCATAGGGCAGTAGCTCAGTAGGTAAAGTGTTCGCCCCATGCTCAGAAGGTCAGGGGTTCAAATCCACCGACCGGCTACCCTGAGGTACCCTTGAGTCTCTACACACTGCTCCCCGGGTGCTGGATTGGTGGCTGCCCACTGGGTTAAATGCAGAGGACTAGTTCCCTATAGGATTGATAAAGTATACGTTAGTGGACACAGAACAATGTGGCACAACATTTATTCAATTTTGCTTTTATTAAATTCTTTTTGTATTTCCATGAGTACTTAGTTTATCTTTGTTGTCAGTTATCATTTACTTTAACAACCTCCTTTAAATTTTATTCATGTGACATCAGGAAAACATTCCAGGGTAAAATAAGTGAGTGCTTCCCGGCTGACCCCGTGGTTCCCCCAGTGTTTTATCCTATATCTTGTACTCGACGTTTCTTTCAGCCCTGAAAATTGCATGTGATCGTCTGCTATTTAAGCATGAGCATCAAAGCATCAGAACTGCTGGAAAGAAAAAAAAAACAAGGCGACTTAAAAAGCACCAGATTTCAACCAACTCCTACGAATTTCAGGGACCTGTAAAATTTTAACAATTTTCAGTATGAATTTTGCATGGCTTCATTAAATATGCTAAAGTTATTGTGCAAAAAAAAAAAGAAGCTAATTCAGAGGGTTTCAGGTGGGGACCTTTTTCTGATTTGACCAATTTCATATGGAATGACTCGGGTTTGTGCATCACATCCAAGGTTGTTTCCGATAAGGAAGAGAAGTGGAATATTGCAGAACACGTGCAGCCTGGCGATACAGGACCAATAAAGACCGGAAAACACACAGCATTATGAATGATTACCACCAGTTATCAAACTGAAACTAGAGGCCGAGATGTTTCTTCACGGCCGTCATTTAGAAACATTTTACATTTCAGTTATGCATGGTGAGGTTGGTTGCAGGGTTACCAGATCACACACCCTTGTACAAATACAAAGCGTGAAGAGTTGTGCTTAGCTCCACCTTCTCTGTGGCCGCCCTGTAAATGTCGGACATCACGCCTCAGCAGAAAAGACCTTAACTGCCATACTTAAAACTGAGCCTTGGAGGTCCATCCTGGCGCTCTTACACTGAGGAAAGGGCTTCAGCCTCCAGTGGCTAGTGCAGATTGGGATACTTCACGCAGAATCTGTTAAATGCATCATATATGGCCTGTCTGGAAATGAAACAGGTAGGCAAATGATAACATAGAAAAGGTTTCCATGACAGAAGAAAAAAATCATATATAAAAATGATGTAATTTGTGAAGTACTGTGAGATTGGCCCATCTCAAACTTTAATATATGTGCATGTCTTCTTTTACTTTCACCACTTTTCACGTAAACAAGTTAACAGGAGACCGTATCAACAACTATCCAACACTCAACTCGTTTTTAGAAAGAATAGCTTTACAGCACAAATCTAAGCATTTACAGAAAAATAAATAAGTAAATAAAATGATCGTGATTTAAAATACGCTACTTGCTATGGATATAGTTCAAATCCTTTTCAAAATGCACTGAGAATAAATTTCTGTCAACATGCTAGAAAGTATGAATTTGACAAAACTACAGATTCTAGATGTGGGATGCTTTGATTTAGTTTTTCGACAGTTGGGTAAGTTTTGCAGTTGCAGTAGTGTTGGTCGTCTTCAGCTACAACCTGAACATGGAAAGAGCAACGGCAAAATATTTAATCTGTGTATCAGAGAAAAGCAAAAGTCTGAGTTTGCTGAAGGTCCTGAAAAAAATGTGGTTATTTTTGGTGAAAAATGTATGTGATGTTACAACGTGGTCTGAGAACAGACTCCAGACTGCAGAGAACAGATTAAGCAGGCACCGTTTCACGAGTATTCTCAGGCACTGATGACAAACGATCTACAGCCAGACTTATCCGTCTACATCTATGACACCTGAACCAGTGAATGTAGCAGTCAGTCCAGACTGGAAGCCAGAGGGTGTGGCTGCTGAGACTTCTACAAGAACAAACAACTTTGGCTCCTGTGAACAATTTCTATATTTTTTCTTTTAATTTGACATTCATATTTGGTATTGTGGAGATACGTCATTCAAGTATTTAAATCTGGTCTAAATTCATATTCGTAACAAATGACTCGTGCTAAAGACACTCTGGTCCATGACTATGGCCTTCAGTCAAATATTGCCGTTGTATTGTTACTTCTGTTCTGCTATAAAACAGTAATGTTTCAAAACTAGAGCTTATAGAATAAAGGCGATAAAATATGGATTGTGCTTTGGCAGTGAAATATTCACAGATTTAGCATATTTTTGTGTAAGTATAGTTTAATTAGGCATAAATGAGAAACACCTTTTTGATCATTTTCAACTCTATTATTTTACCTGAAAATATTCTGTTTAAATAGGTATGCACTGATGTGTCCTCCTTTCAGATATCTGACTTCACAGCCTGGCCAGATCTCCTGCAGACTGAGGACTCCTGTTCGGGGCACATATGCATCCTCTTTGGCCTGGACGACAATGATGAGACTGGTATCTACGGGAACTACAACACAGAGGAAAAAACACCGGGACATATACAGTGATTACATTTTTTTGCACTTTTGTGTAAAAAAACATGCAAATCTTATCTGCCAGAAAAGGATGGTAGACATAACAAGAAAGGTGCGCTGTTAAACATTACTCAAGATCCGCTGGAACCTCTCCAGTCTGATTAAAGGCCAGGTGGAGGAGTTGATGATGCACTTTGCAATCTGCCAACAGCTCTCCTAAGGAGAGCTCTTCATAATGCATCCTCTCACCTCTGTTGTTTTATATGTTAACTCTTGTAAAAGCCAGTATGAAGGGTCGTCATATTTTTCCTGATGATTCAGTTATCATGTTCTAGCTTCACAATGATAACCCTGGTTAGGACCTGTGCTCAAGTTCACAGAGTGCCGTAAAGCTTCCTATCTGAACACTGACATGGTGAAGCTTGCAAGGAAATGGTTGATGATTTCAGAAAAATCCCCGGGCCTGGCTCGCTTATCTCTGCTCTAGGTCATCCCAAAGGTGTTCTGTTGGGTTTAGATCAGGACTCTGTGCAGGCCAGTCAAGTTTCTCCACACCAGACACGCATCCATATCTTTATGGAGCTTGCTTTGTACACTGGTGCACAGTCGTGTTGGAGCAGGAAGGGGCCATCCCCCAAACTGAGTCGGGAACCTTGTGGAAAGCCTGTTATAGGTGCAAAGGGTGGGCCAACATCATATTAGACCCTATCGATTAAGAAGGCAGATCAGCGAATACTTTTGGCAATATAGTGTACTTTTATTCTGTGACTGTCATAGAACAAACTTGTATACTGCAGTCACTTTCACCAGAATTCATATTGGATCTTTTTAATCATGCCTTGCTTAAATAAACACTTGGAAACTTTTACTGGTATTTATCTTGTCCTGCTAGGTGGGCTACGCCACTGGATTGTTCTTATGGATCAGTTAAGGATGCTTACCCTAATTGGAAACTGTTTTATTTGTTATTATCTATCGTCCAGCTGGTCCTTATTCAAAGTTTTTATCTGATTTAGTACTCGGATAAAAAATAAAAATTTAAAAACAATTATGGGTGATTTTAACATCCATGTATATCCTAAAAATGACAGCTGCATCTAATCTAATATTAGACTCAATTGGGTTCTCTTAAAATGTAAAAGAGCCCACCTGCCACTTTAATCGCCCCATGTTATTCTGACATAGAAAACTGAATATTTAAGAATATTCCCTGAAAACTCTCCTTTGTCGGATCATTTCTTTAGTATTTAAACTTACAATAATTGATTAAACCACAGTAGGGAATACACTTCTTTATAGTAGATATCTTTGTGAAAGGACTGTAACTAAAATTAAGGATATAATTCCTACACTGCCTCCCTTTTTAGTACCATGTGCTAAAACAGTGCAGAGCAAATACTTATAATCTACTCTATATCTTGTTAATAATGTTATATCCTGCAGCTCCTCTGAAAAAGAACGGCTCAAATCTGGTATAACTCAAACACGCACCTTAAATCAGATAACCCGTAAGCTGGAGAGGAAATGACAGCTCATTAATTTATTAACTAATCATCTGAAGAGGAATGATTTATTGGAAGAGTTTCACTCAGGTTTCAGCGCTCATCACCATACATACCATACAGACTCCTCTCTGTGCTAGACCGCAGTGCCGCGTTTGTTCATGTAAATGTGGAATCTTCTTCAGCTCCACAGGGTTCAGTGCTAGGACCAATTCTGCTTACATTACACGTGTTTCCCTTAAGCAGTATCATTTGAAGGCATACTTTAAGGCACACTTTAAGATGATAAACAGCTTCATCTATCCATGAAGGGAGATGACACACACCATTTAGTTAAACTGCAGTAATGCCTTAAAGACACAATGACCTGGATGACCTCTAATTTTCTGCTTCTAAAGTCAAATAAAACTGAGGTTACCCTTCACTCTCAGAGTGCTCGCTTAGTTGTGTTTTGTTGGGTATGTCAAAGTAAAAAAGCTTTCAGGCCTCCCTTCTGTGGAACCAGCGCCAAGTTTGGATTTTATAGACAGACACCCACTCTGACCTTTTCTACTTCTAAGAGTATATTTAAAACTTTCCCTTTTGCTACAGCATATAGTTAGGGCTGTTTCAGGTGACCCTGAATCCCCCCTTAGTTATGCCACTATGAGTTTATAAACCACTGTGCATTTAACCATTATCATTACTTATATTTAACTTCTGACTCTCTTTCACTGTGTGTCTTTTGTCCCGTCTTCCTCCCCTCACCCCCAACTGGTCACGGCACATGGCCGCCCCTCCCTGAGCCTGAATCCGACAGAGGTCAGAATCACAACAACAGTCGCTTCAAGACAAGGTAAAGACCCTACAACAATAAAGAGAAAAACCCAACATTTAGACGACCCCCTGTGAGCAACAAAGTGACAGTAGCAAGGAAAAACTCCCTTTTAACAGGAAGAAACCTTCGTCAGTACCAGGCTCAGGGCGAGGCAGTGATCTGCTGTGACCAGTTCAGGATAAATTTGATGAATCTTAAATGTGAATCTGCATCATAACAAAATAGCAAACCTCACTGACAATGATGCTTTTAAGGACTGAGTACAATGGTAGCATCCAAAAGAGAATATCAGAATCAGAATGCTTTATTAATCCCTAAGGAAATTATGTGGTTACAGTTGCTCCAAGAAAATAAGAACAGCAACAGACTGTAATATATTGTATTATTTAAGAAAGTTACAAAATATAAGAAATAACTCTAATATATACAAATAAATTAATTATAAATATCCAGAATTTTACAGAAATTAAATCATTAAACAGAAAGCAGTCCAAGTGTTACAGCTGTTTTGCACCGTCCACCTTTCCATAATGTGAACTGCTCCACATATGAGACCTGTTGCTCAATAGTCATAGCAAACAGTCTACACAAATTACAGAATTAGATCAGTTTACAAAGTTAACTGTCTGCCAGCCAGACTCCTAAGTGACACTGAGCAGTGACTATCACTGGCCAAGCCTGTAATACCACATTTAAATTGGTCATAAATAACATACTGATTAGCCCATTTGGAACAAACAACCACAACATGTTCAAATGGACCTAAATCCCCTTTCTTCTCCTATTCCGATGCTAAATTTGAGCCCCAGCAAGTCATCTGGGCCATGTTTACCTGTAACATGTTAAGCCAACGAGTTCACAGTAATTTATTCTTCAACAGATTCAACACTGCAGTTAACGCTCACAACCCCTACCGACTTAGTTGTAGTCAGCCTGAAATCCACAGCCACACCACTTCAGAGACAAATGAGAAGACTCCACTCGGGCAAGTCTGCTGGACCAGATGGACTCCCTGTGTCCTCATGGCCTGTGCTCCCCTAGCTTTGTGGAGTCTGTCATACACTCCACGATGAGCCTGAGTCTGCAGAGGGCTAATAAATCTTTCCCATACAGCATCATGGTGTAAACCAGCAGGGAACTGGAAGATCCAGTTGCTTCCTTTTTGGAGCAGCATGTTGTGAATTCAGCCTTGATTCCAACTTTCAACTGCCTTCTTT
This sequence comes from Tylochromis polylepis, assembly GCA_015107715.1. Classification (NCBI taxonomy): domain Eukaryota; kingdom Metazoa; phylum Chordata; class Actinopteri; order Cichliformes; family Cichlidae; genus Tylochromis; species Tylochromis polylepis. The sequence continues at coordinate 2,740 of VVHJ01057797.1, read as the reverse complement.
AACTCACGCTGTGCTCCCACAACATTGGTTCCACTGTGAGAACGTAGTTCCTTTTACCTGACCTCGTCCGGCTTCTAAACACCAAAGAGCGTTGATGAGTCTGTGTCAAGATACGATGCCATTTCAATATGAACAGTTCTTATGGCTAGACATGTGAAAACAACACCATAACACTTTATGACACTCCTTCCATGCTTCACTTCAAAAGGTCCAAAATAATCAACTCCAACATATGTAAAGGGAGGTTCATCAGGAGAAACTCAATCTAGGGGCAAGTCTGCCATTTGTAGTTGTCCAGGATTAGTGTTTATACCCCCGCAAGCAACACATCTTGAAAAGTCAGAAGTTCTTCTTATTGACATGGTGGCACCAGGAATCCAATATTTCCAGTGCAATCTAGACAACATATGGTTCCGACCACGATGACCCACCTCTTCATGAACATAACGAAGAATTAGGTCAGCGATGTAAAAATCTTTGGCCAATATTATAGGATGCTTTCATTCTTCTGGCATGGCGGCTCTGCTTAGTCGTCCACCAGAATGGGAATCTTCCAGAATGGAACTGAGCTTATGAAGGTGACTAGACTTAATATGTATGCCTCTCTTCAGAGATTCAGATTTGCAGATTTCATCTGCAAATCTTTGCTTCGGACCAAAGCGGATTATCTCCATGTCGGCATTAGCCACTTCTTTAACAGTGAGATGACTGGGTCCCTGCATATAGAAGCTTCCTGTGTCCTTTTGTTGCAGATTCCTTTGATTAATGTCATCCAAATGAAGCTGCGCAGAAACCTCATTAGTTGGTTTCCTACTTCTGATTAGGGCTGCAACAATTTGTCAATATAATCTATGACGTCGACTATAAAAATTCGTTGACACGTCATATACTATAACGCGTCAATGTGTTTTTGTAACTGCAGTATCTAGGCTTCCTGACCTAACTCTCCCCGGCCACCTCCTCCAGCTTGTCTGGTAGATCACCAAGGTCAGCTGAGAGATAATCTTTCCAGCGTGTCCTGGGTCTGCCCCGGGGCCTCCTCCCAGTGGGACATGCCCAGAACACCTGGCGCCCAGGAGGCATCCTTGTCAGATGCGTGAACCACCTCAACTGGCTCCTTTCGATGTGAAGGAATGGCGGCTCTACTCTGAGCCCCTCCCGGATGGCTGAACTCCTCACCCTGTCTCTAAGGGAGAGGCCAGCTACCCTTGGAGAAAGCTCATTTCTGCTGCTTGTATCCGTTCTTTCGGTCAGTAGCCAAAGACTGTGACCGTAGGTGAGGATGGGGACGTAGATCAACCGGTAAATCAGCTTTTCCAGCTAAGGACCATGGCCTCAGAGTTGGAGGTGCTGATTCTCATTCCCGCCGCTTTGCACTTGGCTGCGAACAGCTCCAGTGTGAGCTGGAGGGGACCACCTGATGAAACCAGCAGAACCACATTATCCGTGAAAAGCAGAGACAAGATTCTGAGACCACCCAAGTGGAAGCCCTCTCCCACTTGGCTACGCCTAGAAATTCAGTCCATAAAAATTATGAACAGAATCGATGACACAGGGCAGCCTTAGTGGAGTCTAGCGCCCACTGGGAACGAGTCTGAGTTATTGCCGGCTACGCGGACCAAGCTCTTGCAATGGTTGTGTAAGGATCAACACCCCATACTCCCGAAGCACCTCCCACAGGACACTCCGAGGGACACGGTCGAATGCCTTCTCCAAGTCCACAAAGCACATGTGGACTGGTTGGGCAAACTCCCATGCACCCTCGAGTATCATCGAGAGGGTAAAGAGCTGGTCCAGTGTTCCACGGCCAGGACGAAAATGGCACTGTTCCTCCTGAATCTGAGGTTCGACTACTGGACAGACCCTCCTTTCCAAGCACCCTGGCATAGACTTTCCCAGGGAGGCTGAGGAGTGTGATCTCCCTATAGTTGGAGCCGGTCCCCCTTCTTGAAGATGGGAACCACCACCCCGGTCTGCCAAGCCAGAGGTACTGCCTCTGGTCTCCACACAACGTTGTAGAGGCGTGTCAACCAAGACAGCCCTACAACATCCAGAGCCTTCAGGAACTCAGGGTGAACCTCATCCACCCCAGGGGCCCTGCCACCAAGGAGTTGTTTAACTGCCTCAATGACCTCAGCCATGGACGAGTCGTCCCCAGAGTCTGCTTCCTCTACGGAAGATGTGTCAATGGGATTAAGGAGGTGCTTAATCCCACCACCCAACAATATGTGTACAGTCGTGGCCAAAAGTTTTGAGAATCACATAAATATTGGAAATTGGAAAAGTTGCTGCTTAAGTTTTTATAATAGCAATTTGCATACACTCCAGAATGTTATGAAGAGTGATCAGATGAATTGCACAGTCCTTCTTTGCCATGAAAATTAACTTAATCCCAAAAAAACCTTTCCACTGCATGTCATTGCTGTCATTAAAGGACCTGCTGAGACCATTTCAGTAATCGTCTTGTTAACTCAGGTGAGAATGTTGACGAGCACAAGGCTGGAGATCATTATGTCAGGCTGATTGGGTTAGAATGGCAGACCTGACATGTTAAAAGGAGGGTGATGCTTGAAATCATTGTTCTTCCATTGGTAACCATGGTGACCTGCAAAGAAACGCGTGCAGCCATCATTGCGTTGCATAAAAATGGCTTCACAGGCAAGGATATTGTGGCTACTAAGATTGCACCTAAATCAACAATTTATAGGATCATCAAGAACTTCAAGGAAAGAGGTTCAAT